>JARYGA010035288.1:0-105762 GCA_030545235.1 Helianthus tuberosus | reverse complement strand
CAATTAGTCAGTTTGGTTTTTTAAGTTAGATTGACGGTTTTGGTTTGATTAATTTAATTTCGGTTAATAGCTAAAACCAAACTTGGGCTAAAACTTTTGATTAGAAATACATGAAATTTAGGTATAAATACATGAAATGGATGTATAGGTACATGAAATGGAGGTATGAATACATAAAATGAGGGTATAAATGTATAAAAACTAGCATTCCAACTTATTTTTTTTTATTAGACACTTGTCACAATATAATTATCCTCACTCTTCTTATTTATTTATTTTCAAATTACAAAATTGTTAATTACCAAGGTTCCTATACATCTCACATTGTATAATTTCATACAATTTGAGTTCCGTTTTCCATCACTATTTAAAGCAATTAATTAATGGTTATGTTCATAAGTTCTAAGCATAACTTTTGAACACTTGCATGTTGCCGGAATTTTCTTTTGGAGAGTTGTCTTAGACATTTACTTGTATTTATTGGTAGCGGAGTAAGGTGTTGGGTCCCGATACCCCATAGTCTTGGGCCAAATGTCATACGTTCTAAGGTAGGATGAATTATAACCCGACTTTGTAACAAGTGCGTATGCCAAGTACAAATGGTGTGTTAAAATAGATGGGCTACTGTTGGAAAAATGGACCGGTCCGATTAATTAACGTGGTCAACTGAGTTATGAACCGTAAGAGTTACACCGTGGGCAACGAACTAAAATCCACTTAATTGGTTTAACTGGTAATTACGAACAATATGCGAAATGGATCATAATTATATTTATGATCGTGAGCCGGTTTATATTCTTAATACTCGTTATTAATAATATAATTGTTTATCTTAATTAATAAACTTGTTGCGGGTATTAACTGAGAGACGGCTACATGGACCGGGTGAGACATGTACACTCGCCTCGCCACTTGTCGCGCACGCACCCTCGTTGCGCCATTTGTCGCACATGCATCCACGCTATGCCACTTGACGCGTATGCACCCTTGATGCGCCACTTGTCGTGCATGCGCCCTTGATGCGCCACTTGTCGCACATGCACCCTTAATGCGCCGCTTGTCCAACTTCCATGTGCATGTCTGCCATTTGTCGCACATGCATGGATCTCCATATTTAAATTTCTATATTAAATAGAAGTATGGACTTGGAGTTAGGGTGGAACAACTTGCACAAAAGAACTATCATAACACCCACAACCACCACCGCCGCCGCCAGTATCGCCGGCCACCACCGACGCTACCCGGCCTATACCCGCGTTTCGTTAGTTCGTAGCACGTGTGAGTTGAACCTCACTGTCTCAACCGGTTAGTTATTAACCGACGTATATCTTTTTCACCGGTAGTTAGATATTCTTATCACTGTGCTTGTATTTGCATGTAACCGGATCCTGTCGGGTTTCGTTTATTGTTGATCACTTGTTTACTTTTTACGCTGCGTTATGATTAATTAACTCGCTTAATTAATTGACTATTATTTATTGAACCGGGTTTTGATAAATCAAATATTTAAACTGATCACCATAGAAACTCAACAACTAGACGTGTCAATATAACAATTTAACTGTTATGGACACCCATAAAGTCTAAGATTTGAACTAAAAATGCAATTGGTTACAAAAATCCTACCGATCAACTTAATTTTTCATAAGAACAATTCGACTCCTTACAAGAAGGTATATGGGTCACGTTGATTGTTGCCTTTAAGGTTTTCATACATTAAATGATTTATTATATTAAATTTAAATATAGAAGGCACTAAAATTTCATTTGAAAGGTTTCTATAGTAGATGACAAAAATGCAATCAGAGATAAAAAAAAAAAAGCAGAGTAAATTGTCATTTTAGTCTCTCAGTTTTGTCCAAATATGCTCCAAATAGTTTTTTTTGTATCTGGGTCCCTGACTTTTACATTTTGTTGCCATTTTGATCACAATGCCTAACTCCATCCATAAACCCTATCTGTAACCAGGGGTATTTTGGGGATTAACTTAAAAAATGTTTTCAGTTGCCATTTTGATCCAATTCCAAAAAAATCAAAAATATTCCAAAAAATTAAAAAATCAAAAAAATTCAAAAAAATAAAAAAAAATTCCAAAAAATCAAAAAAATTCCAAAAAAATCTAAAAATCAAAAAAATTCTAAAAAATCATAAAAATTCTAAAAAATTCTAAAAATTTCTAAAAAATCATAAAAATTCTAAAAAATTCAAAAAAATCTAAAAAATTCTAAAAAATCCAAAAATCATTAAATGTTTCGGCACGAACCGTTTCGACCCGTACCGTTTCGAACACGAACCGTTTCGACCCGTACCGTTTCGAACACGAACCGTTTCGACACGAAGCGTTTCGACCCGTACCGTTTCGACCCGTACCGTATCGAACCGAACCGTTTCGACGCGAACCGTTTCGAGCCGAACCGTTTCGACCCGTACCGTTTCGAACCCGAACCGTTTCGACCCGTACCGTTTCGAACCCGAACCGTTTCGAGCCGAACCGTTTCGACGCGAACCGTTTTTAGATTTTTGGATTTTTTAGAATTTTTTAGAATTTTTATGATTTTTTAGAATTTTTTGGAATTTTTTGGAATTTTTGGAATTTTTTTTTTATTTTTTGGATTTTTTTTATTTTTTGGAATTTTTTTGATTTTTTGGAATTGGATCAAAATGGCAACTGAAAACATTTTTTAAGTTAATCCCCAAAATACCCCTGGTTACAGATGGGGTTTATGGATGGAGTTAGGCATTGTGATCAAAATGGCAAAAAAATGTAAAAGTCAGGAATCCAGATGCACAAAAAAAACTTTTTAGACTAAACTGCCATATTTGGACAAAACTCAGGAACTAAAATGACAATTTACTCCTAAAAAAACTATACATAAAATTTGTGTATTGGTTTCATAATTTATGAATTGTGCTAATGTGAGACAAAAAGTAGTACTTTTTGAACAGATCAATCCGCAAGATTACTGCTTGCAATACATACACCTTCATTCATGATTATATGAAAAAAAAAAAGAAACCCAAAGGGACACGTGTAGTATCTATCATCCACGTGGTAACATTGCATGCTAGCCATCTTGGAGAACGACCCTACTTATCATCACTTCATTCATCACCAGATGAGATTAAATTTAAAACACAACAACAACATTTGCAAAACGATGATGAAAATAACCCCGACAAATCTCAGCCATGTAAGGTGGAGTCGCCTGTTTGCCGGAAAGACTCCTAACCGCGCCGCTGTTCATGGTGTTAAACAACCACCGACCTTTACTCTAGACGACGTCGGTCCATATCATAATCTTATTACCCTTTTTTCTTTTTTCATATAAATCAATACGCTGATAATAATAATAATAATAATATATATGTATCAATATTGTTGTTGGCAGAGGGAAAGAATTGAAGCAGAGATTGATAAGAATAAAGAAGAACAAGGAAAGATAAGGAAGGAGGTGGAAGAGAAGGTTGACTCTGAGCTCAAGAAAACCGATAATGGGTCACCGGAATCTCTAACTAGCTCATGAACATGTTCATCTCAGTTTATAGATCATGTACTCCTTTAGGATTGTTTTTGTAGTTGGATTAATTCTGCAACATTGCCCATTTAGACATTTAGTGATTGTTGAATGTCATGCTTTAGTTATAGCATAATTTAAATTAGTCTGTTGGATTGGAGCAAACAATTGATATTACCGATTGATTGACTACTCATAAAGTTGTTTCCAGTGGCGAAGTTTGAGATTTCCGACCGGGAGTCGAAAAGATATATACCAAAAGAAAATTATAAAACCAACCGGGGTGGGAAACGTATATACTAACAAAAGTCTATACTAAAACTAAGTTTTAAGATCTTATCTGCATGACTTTCTTGTTTTATTGTTATTTCACCTTTCTTTTTCTAACACTTCTAAATCAAGATAATATGCGTGTAATCCCAGGTCTTGCATCTCAAATTTGCTCTTCATTTGACTTGAAATCTTCAATTTTCCGACGACTTGATCCTGTTAGAATCAAATCATCAACATAGATTCCGACAATAATTAATTTTTGATCATCACTTCTCTTGTAAACAGCCGACCGACTCTCTTGGACATCGAATGAAACCAACTTGTTATAAGTGAAAATCGAATGAAACCAACTTGTTACAAGTGAAACCCGTAATCAAAGCATCCCTGAGTTCAGTTCCACAAGTCGTTTTATGTTTATTAGATTTATCGTTAACGGGTCAAACATTGAACTAGCTGTTTTATTTTCTATATGTCGATTGGGTTGAACATAATTAGAAGTCCAGTTAGGGTGTGTATTGATGAAACGACGCGTCCACATATTTAGACTCTAATTCATGCTAAACTCTAAATCTTGCTAAAATTAGAGTTTAGCTAAGTTCTCCCATGTATCATTCTTCTATGCATCCAGTTTTGTTTTCATTGCTTCTGTCCAATTCTCTGATTTTAGAGCTTATTTGAGGGTGACCAGAGTTTTTTTCAGAGTATAGTGAGGCAACAAATACCTTGGCTTTTTTTTTTTTTTTTTTTTATAAGTTTCCTTAGGCTATGTTTGCAAAGGATATTTTGAACTCCATTCCACCTTGTCAGGAGAATATCTTTTTGGAGGAACTCCTCTGTTAGCTCTTGGAGGTAGAATGTATCTTTCAGTTGACCCGGTTTGTATTGGATTGTCTTGTTCATTCTATACAGGTACATCCTACTCTATCTCATGGTTAACATGATTAGATTAATCAGAGATGTCAATACTCTCATTGGTTTGAGAGTTAGATGAATCAGAAGAAGAGTAATCAAAATTATCATGGGTTTGAGAGTTACTTACCTTGGACGTCAGGTTGGGAACCATGGACTGTGTTGTGGGTTTTAAAGGCGACTCGGCTTGGGCACTATGATTAACTTCTCTTGATCATGGCATCTATTTCAACCAACTCAATGTGTCACTATACTCTATATCTCTCTCATACTGACGAGTGTGTTCGGTATTCTAGAAGTATTTGGTTTTAAGAAAATCACAGTTTATGGTAGTATAAATGTGACGTTTTTTCAGACTATAACACCAGTATCCTTTGGTCTACTCCATAACCCATGAAAACACATTTTTCGGGTGATCGAGTTTGGTACTTTCTGTCTTGGGTATATGGACAAAGGCAGAACAACCAAAGACCCGAGGTTTGAGAGTAGGGGTAGACGGGGGTTTAATGAATTTAGAAAGTGTTTGAAGAGAGGTATTGTGATCAAGAGCTTTGGTTGGGAGACGATTTATAAGATAGGTAGCTGTGGGAAGGGCGTCAGGCCAAAAAGATATCGGGACTCGGGATTCAATTAGGAGGGCACGCGTTATATCTAAAAGAATATGGTTTCTACGTTCGGCCACACAGTTTTGTTCAAGGGTATGAGAGCAAGAGGTTTGATGAATTATCCTTTTGTTTGGCAAAATTGTTTCATGGAGGTATTCACAAAATCCCCTCCATTATTAGATCATAGAATTTATCTCTCTCTTTTGAATTGGGTTTTGATCATGGTATAAAACATGGTGAATTTATCAAACACTTATGATTTGTTTGTTAAGAAGCAATTCCGCGTCATACGTGTACAATTATCAATAAACAACTAAAAATGCCGAAAGTTTTCCCCCAATAATTTTTGCTAGCCTCCACACATCCGAATGAATTAATGAAAAAAGACAATCCACTCTAGTCTTATTTAGTTAAAGGTATGTTTATGACTCTTGGCCAAAACACAAGTCTCACAACTTAATACTTTATTCGAAGGAAACAATTTAGGAAATCCAGTGGACAGGTAACCAAGCTTCCCAATTCATAGTTCCATGAGCAAGCATCTCAGTACCTTGTTGATTCACTTCATCCACATAGTATAATCCTAGGTATTCAGTTTCCCGTCCAATAATCGTTCCCGTCCTGATGTCCTGTAGAATACAAAAAGGTAGGCGCATTAGTACCGTGCAATTTAGTTCTTTTATAACATGGCTTATGCATAACACTTTATGTGATAAAGATGGGACGTAAAGGCAATTTGATAATTTAAAGGTCAAAGAGATTTCAATTGTTCCTCTCCCTTTACTTGAACTATCCCCTCATTTGCTGTACGAATTTGAGATTTTCGAGGCTTTGATATTGAACACATGTCCAAAAAAATCAAACGTCAGGGTGTCAGTAGCACCACAATAAAAAAATGCATGAATTATTATCATTATTTTTTTCATAATTTGTTGCCATGTTAACCTCCCCATCAGTTATAGGATGTTGAGATTCCCATATTGGAAAATTTGAGGGTTGGAGGTTATATTATGTTAAATTAGAAACTTGTAGGCTGTTTAGTAAACTGAGTACTTTAGGGCTAAAATACTTGGGGGTTTAAAATACAATGAACAGAAATGGAAGGGCTTGAGAGTAAATTCTTAGACCCTATACTTAATGCACCTTCCTTTTCCTCGTCATTGTTAGTGCATATTGTGTGTGTCCGCCACTATACAAATAGGCTAGATAGAGCGTGTGTTGAATATTGTATAGTTGAGAGTGAGATACGAACATATGACACTTTGGAGAGGACGACACCTTTGGAGAGGATGATACTTTGGAGAGCACGAGTGCTGATCTGCACGGATGAGGACTCATCCGCACGGATGAGTCATCCGCTCCAAAGCTAATGTCTATAAATAGGAAGTCATGTGTTCAAAGTTCACAAGTTTTGGGGAACGGCTGGAGAGTCTCTTCAGCTTGTAAAATGATGTATGCTCTTTCGGTATTAATGGAAGCTTCTATAATCATGTTAACCTAAAGTTATGATGCCGAAATTTTTACCGAACTAGCTTTATCTTATCCAAACTTTCGTCGAAACCGCCGTTTCGGATCCTACTAGTCATTTGTTGCCGCTAGACACCCAAATCCATCTTCTTTTTTTTCTGGCAGTTCTCAGGTGGTATCCTCCACTATTGGTGATTTCCAGGTTACCCGCGGCTGCCTTAAGTGGTCTCTGCCACTATTGGTGACTTCCAGGTTAACCGCGGATGTTGCCACCATGCTTTCTTTACCCTTCTTGTGGTCGTCAGCCCACCATTTGGGATACCATACTAGTTTAACGCACTACTCTTTTATGTGCTTTATCATTCCACTATGGTTGCACTTCTATCGTGACTTTCCCACCCAAGATGAAGACCCCATTGATTGTCCACGGTCTAACCGGCTTTGCCCCTTCACAACGAATCTTGAGCCCTCGGTAACGAGTCCGGTTGCCGCACCCTGCTGTGATGATGTGCCACTTGAAGTTTCCCCAACAATATGTTGGTGAGTGGTTTCTTTTCTTACGACAACGTAGGCTTCTTCAGCTAAGGGCAAGGGATCTCATCGCAAGATTTCTCTTTGATGGGGCCGTATTTGCGATCCTAGGCATTCAAAAACTTGAATACTTTTCGCTTAGATCTTCATTTGTTGTAAGCAGTGATATTAGTTGCACATTTCATAGGATTTGGATCTCTGCTTTCTATCTCTCCCTAGTTTCCCTACATCATGATCCACAAATCTTTAAGAGGCATGTTGGTCTGCTTGATTTCATTCTCATTGACATGAAGGTCAAAAGTTTGCCATTGCTGTATGTGATAACTAAAGCGTCCCAGAGCGACTTTGTAGTGGGAAACTCAGTCAAATTGCTGGCAAGGGTAGACTCTATGTTTTGTATAAGCCATGAGAACACAACCAGGTCGTCTTGCTCCCATTGCTAATATATTTCATGTAGTTTTTGGTGGATTTTCGGATAAATGGCATAGTAGGATTTTTGATTTACCTTCTATCGCCACCTTAATCATCCGTGCCCATAAATCATAGTTTTGACGGTTGAGGTTAAGACTAATTTTATGGCTACTTGACAGATTTTGTTTTGGGTTTGGTGGTTGGGAATTGAGACCATTTTTGATGAGGATGGCAATTTGGATGGTTAAATTATCGTTGCTAATGTTGGTTTTATGGGCTTAGCTATCGTCATTAGTCATGGTAACTTGCTAAGAGAGGCTCAGTGGGTAATCGGTAGATGATGAGCAGAACTGTGTTGTTTGATTCTTATTATTCAACGTCGTTCTAATACCATATTATCATTGGTAATCAGTTATGGATTGTATTGATATTTCTTGGTGCATTACACCGAAAGGAAAGGCCTTTATTTATAGGCATTACAATAGAGGTATAATAGGAAATACAAAACATCATGGAGCTATAATGGATGAGGATACATCGTGTGTTAGATCCTTGAATTTTAGGCGATGATGCTGGCCATTTACTATTTTTTCCCTTTTAACAGTTTGGTATTTAAATAACATAAGTATAAAAGAAAATAAGAAAAAATCTAACCATTTATATGTTTATTCAAACCTGTCATCTTTAAAGAGTTATAATAAACCATGTTCATTTCTGCAGTAAAGAAACACATTTCAGGGATAAGCTTTTAAACAAGGAGGAGCCGAAGTAACAACCGATTATCGATGTTGCTCCTAACGTGTGTGTTTTTATAGCATGGTTCGATCTGGCTATTATAGCAAAGGTTAAAGAGTTTTCGCACTTGATATCGTTGAGGAATAATCTGGATGCGGTTGGTTTCAAGAATGTGGAGATCAAGTAGGCGGTTCTTTTGTTCTTTTAAAATTCGATAATCAAGACGAAGCTAACAAGTTAGTGTTGGAAAAGGAGGTTTGGGATACGTGGTTCGACAAGATCGAGATCTGGAAAGGACAATGGTTACCGTATGAATGTGTGGCTTGGGTGAAGATATATGGGGTACCATTAAACTTGGCATTGACGCCAGTGTTTAATGTCATTGGTAGTAGGTTTGGTAAGGTTGTTCAGTCGGCCAATTTGTCGGAGGAAGATGCTGATCTGTCTTTTACATGTCAGGGAATTCTCTACAAGAATGGGAATCGGATCAAAGAAACAGTGACTATTCGGTGGCAAAACAAGTTGATTCAGGTCTGGGTAGAAGAAGAGCAACGTGATTGGTTTTCGGACTGTCTGGTAGAAGATCAAGAGGAGGAGTTGGAAGTTGTTTCGAATGGGTCGGAAGCGGAGGATACCTTTAATTTGAATCCGCAGGATAATGATGTGGATGGGTCGGAGGGTATAGCAGAGCCGAAGAAAGCCACAGAGGTGCCGGATCATGAAGAGTCGGTGCATGTTGGTTCGCTAGACCCTATTTTGGAAAGTTATGCAAATATGGATACTATTAATGAGATGGACGTGAATTCGGCAACAATTAATAAGGTTAATATTTTTTTTTGCTTTTTCTTTTGTTAATAAGGAAAGAGAAGGTTTGAAAAAATTCAAATGGGTAAAATCTAGACAAAGGAACAGTCTAAATCACCCCGAGCCCATGTGCGTGTGAAAAAGAGGCCCAAGAAAGATAACCCTTTTGATTTGAATGGCTTGTTGGGCCTGCAAGATGAGAATAGTTGCGAGGAGAGCCCAAATTCGGATGATAGACCAAAGGAATTTTTAACTCTTGATCTTAATGTCACTCGGCGCGATAGATCGATAGATGAGGATGGTGATGATGTCCTCGATGTTTGTAACACTCAGGGGGATAAAGTTGACGTCCGTAGAGGCAATCGTGATAATGATAATAGTACTACCAATGCGGATATTAAGAAGCAATCGATGGAGGGGCTTTTGCATAGTGAAGCTCGATTATGTTTAAAAGAGGAAACAAATGCAATTATTTTGTTAGGACGAGACTTGGGGGCCGATAACTTGGAACATTTTCATGCTCAGGTACAAAGAGTAGTGGTTAAAGAAGGTTGTCAAGTGGTTAACCAATGAACATTTTGTGATTGAATATAAGGGGTTTGGGTGTTAAAGGGAAACCGAAATGGGTTAGGATATGAGGAAGGAGCAGGAGGCTTCATTTGTTTTGATTCAGGAAACACAACACTCTTCCTTGGAGAGGGTTGATCTTTATGGATATTGGGGTAATGGCGGTTTTAATTATGATTTTGTGGAGGTGGTTTATTGACTATGTGGGATCCAAATTATTTTAAAGTGGGGAATTTACAAAAAAATAGATATTTCTTATGCATTTCGGGAGAGATTAGAGGAAGTGGGGAAGTGGTTAATATTCTAAATGTGTATCTCCTCAAGGAGTTACTGAGAAAAGATCGTTATGGGGCAATTTACATCGGGTTGTTGGTTCGGCGAGTGGTTTTTCGGTGGTCGCGGGAGACTTTAATGTGGTCCAGTCTAATGAAGATAGAAGAAATTCTATTTTTGATGCTTCGAGTGCTAGAGACTTTAATGATTTTGTTGAAGAAGCCAATTTACATGAGTATACTCTCAAAGGTAATCGTTTCACGTTTTACTAGGGCACTAAGATGAGTAGAATTGATCGTATTTTGGTTGGTTGGCGTTTGTTCAATAAGTGGTCGTTCGCAAAATATAGAGCTCTTCCTAGACTTCGATCTAACCATTGTCCTCTCATTCTTAAAACAGAATTGAGGAATTTCAGACCGAAGCCGTTTCATTTCTTTAATTCATCGCTTGATAGAACTGATTTTGATGGGGTGGTGAAGTTGGCTAATGAAGAATATGTAGGTTTGGGTTCGTCTGACATTAATCTTATGTTGAAATTTAAATTTTTGAGGCATAGAATCAATAAATGGAAAGATGAAAGATTTAAATTAGAGAATGAGGAACAAATTGGCCTTCAAATGGAATTGAGTGCTTTGGAGGAAATTGTAAGGGATAGGGATCTTGTGGAATCGAAACAATGGGTGTGTGAGGAGATCAAAAAGCGTTTATATGAAATTGATGAGATTAAGTTCAAGGACCTAAAACAGAAGGCGAGGAACAATTGGGCAAAGTTTGGGGATGACAATACGAGTTTTTTTCATGGTTGTATAAATAAAAGACGAGCTTCTAATACAATTCCCAGCTTGATGATTAGCGGATCATGGATTACGGCTCCGAAACAGGTTAAGAAAGAAGTATTTGATTTTTTTCGATCCAAGTTCGAGGAGGGTATGCATAATCGGCCTACATTGCATTATTATTGCTTGAAGCGACTAGCTCCTGTTGATGCGGATTTCCTTGTATCTTGGTTTTCGGTTGAAGAAATAAAAAATGCAGTTTTCTCATGTGGTGACGATAAGGCACCTGGGCCTGACGATTTCAATTTCAAATTTATTAAGCGATATTGGAATATGTTAGTACAAGACTTTGTGAATGTGGTCGAGTATTTTTTGGATCTGGTACCATCAATAAGGGAGTGGGATCGTCTTTCATTACTTTGATTCCAAAAGTAAAAGATCCTACAGGGTTGGGAGATTACAGGCCGATTAATTTAATTGGGGTTATTAGTAAGGTGATTTCCAAGTTATTGGCGAACAGGTTGCAAACGGTTATGAATGATTTGATATCCGATTCTCAGTCGGCGTTCATCAGTGGAAGATATATTTTAGATGGTCCGTTGATTATTAATGAAATATTATCGTGGTCGTGGGTTATGGGGAAGAGTTTATTACTTTTCAAAATTGATTTTGAAAAGGCGTATGATAATGTTCATTGGGAGTTCTTGATGGATGTTATGCGGCAAATCGGATTCCCAGAAAATTGGTGTATTTGGATTTATGGAATATTATCGCCGGCACCATCTTATGTTTTAGTGAATGGATCGCCCACTTTTGAGTTTCAATGTACAAAAGGAATTAGGCAAGGTGATCCTTTATCTCTTTTTTTGTTCGTTTTGGTAATGGAAGCTCTTTCAAGCTTATTTACTAAAGCTAGAGACATTGGGGTTTTTGAAGGAATTCATCTTCCTAACGGGGGCCCAAGCTTAACACATCTATTGTATGCGGATGATGTTATGGTGTTTGAAAAGTGGGATGATAATACTCAAAAGTGTGATGAGGATTTTGCGGGTGTTTTATTTATGTTCCAGACTTAAAATTAATGTTCATAAATCGTCTATTTTCGGTTGTGGTATCAATTATGAGTTGGCTAAGGAGCAGGCGAATGTGATGAAGTGCAAAGTTGGAGTTTTTCCTTTTACATATTTAGGTGTGAAGGTCGGAGCTAATATGAATCGTATCTCCAATTGTGAACTGGTTAAAGAGGTATTTCGGTCTCGGCTCTCTAAATGGAAATCGCAAGTTTTGTCCATAAGGGGGAGTGTCACGCTAATTAAATCGGTGTTGGAGAGTTTGCCAACGTATTATTTTTCTATTTATAAGGTGCCGATAAAGGTTATAATTGAATTGGAAGCGATGATTAAAAAGTTTCTTTGGGGTGGGAATTTAGAAAAACGGAAGTTACATTGGGTTGCTTGGGAGAAAGTCACGTGTACGAAGAAGAATGGAGGTTTGGGTTTGAAGAGATTGGATATAAGTAATAGTGTGCTTTTACTTAAATGGGTGTGGAGATATAGAGTGGAGCCTTGTGCATTGTGGAGGAAAATAATCGACTCAATTCATTGCACTAAGAAGAAATGGGGTGTGATGCCGCTTAATAATCGTTTAACAGGTACATGGAAAAATCTTTTGAAACCTGGCTTTAAGACCAAGGTTGAAGGCAAACGTTTAAATGATTTGTTGGTTGGAAAGTTGGGAGACGGGAGAGGTATACGGTTTTGGATCGATGTTTGGTTGGGTGATGAGCCTTTCAAAGATAGATTCCCTAATTTATTCAAAATAGAGAAAACCAAGTTAGTCATGGTAGAAGATAGATGTGGCACACAGTCGAACGATGCGGATGCTTCGAGTTTTTGGAATCAAGTGAATACTTCTTCAGTTGCAAATGTAAGGGCCGAGAGGGAGTCGTGTCTCAATGTTATGGCCGATGTGTATGCTTGGAAATGTTTATTGGATGATTCGGGCGTGTTTTCGGTTAAGTCGGCTAAACATTGGCTTCAAAAGGAGGAACAACATAGGCCGGCCTTTGTTTTGGATAGGTGAAAATGGTTCCGTCCAAGGTCAACATTTTTGTTTGTCGAGCGGAGATGGATAGAGTTGCTACAACATCGGCCTTAGAAAGAAAAAAACATTCAGGTTCCAAAGAAAAGTTGCGTCTTTTGTGATCATAAACCTGGAAACGGCAGAACATTTATTTTCAGGATGTATCTTTGCATCCGGCATTTGGGTGGCGATCTCTTCTTGGTGTGGTATACCAAATATCTTCGCTTTTTCGGTTAGGGATATTGCGAACATGCATCATTCGGTGGGGATGAAAGGAATCAAGAAGATAGCGTTTCAAGGGATCATGTTCACCTCGTTGCGGAGTATTTGGAGAGCTAGAAATGATCGCATTTTTGCAGATAATAAACTCACGGTTTCGGACGTGGTCGCGGAAGTAAAGATTCTTTAGCTTCCCATGGTTTAGACGTAGATATAAACATGGATCTATAGATTGGAATTCTTGGTGTAAATTTGATGTGATGTAATTGTTTGGTTGCGGCGGCTCTTTCTCCTCCTTGGAGACAGAGTTGGCGGTTGGTGGTAATAAAAGTTAACTTTAAGAAAAAAGGTTAATTTTGTTTTCTTTTCTGAGAAAAAGACCACTGGAGCCATGTCAATCCTAATGACAGCATAATTATTATATTTATTTAAGTTTAAGATCTACATATGAAATTTAGACACGTGCACAGATAATATAAACTAGACTTTCATTAACAAAATCAATGTAAAGCAACAATGAAGGCATGAAGCAACACAAAAAAAAAAAATAATAATAATACTAAAAATCCAACACACTTATGTACACACTGACACACACAAGATTATTAAAATCAAGAACAAGAGGAACCATAGGTGTCTGTAAACTTGTTCTTGATCCACTTGAAGCTATTTCTGAAAGAAGACTTGAGTTTGCCTTCCTTGGTGTACAAGTTATATGATGCCACTCTCTTTCTTCTCTTCACTTCAGGATTATCTCGATCTTCAGGCCCATTGAAGCTGAACGATTTATCACTATCTTCAAAGGCGAACCGGGCTTCCACGTACGGAGTCGAGTAATTTGGGAACGATTTACTTTTCTCCATTCTTTTATATAGGTGATCAAACAAAAAGAGTTGAGGTGTTGAGCTCTCTACCTTAGCTAAAACTTGTGTTTTGTTGGTTTGTACTCTTTACCTATAAACCACTAACTCCATTACTCTATATATACACACAAACACACATGATACACAAAATATAATTTAGTGGGCCTTGAGTGTTTTATACAAGGAGACATCTTTTAACTCATTTTTCTTGTGGGGTACCATCATACCTAGATTTTAAGCAACTAATATTCACAAGTGATGACACGTAATCATTTCATTCGGAAACTATATACATCACACCCATGTTTTCACTATCAAGTAAATTAGATGATTTTAGTGACCAATACAATAGTATTTTATAGATAACATTCATTATAAATAGAGTAAATTACAAAGTTCGTCCTTTATGTATGTCTAAAATATCAAAGTATGTCCTTTATCTTTAATAACCTCAGAAAACATCCTTAATGTTTACAAATCCTTACATGTTACGTCCTTTAGTCCTAATCCAGTTACTTTTCATGGTTAAATTTGACTAAGTCAGCCCCACATAAGGGTATTTTGGTCTTTTTATCATAAATATTAAAATAAATAATCATAAAAAATAATAAACACATTAATCATGTTTAAAAAAATTATACACATAATTTCTGTCTCTCTGTCACACTTCTTATCTCTCTCTAACTTCCCTATCACCACCACATACTCCCACCGTCTCCTACCACCTCCCCCCACCTAATCCAATATCAATTACATCGTCTACCCAGCCAACACAATCATACCCATAAATAAATTTCCATATTTTTGGTCAAACTATGATGAAGAACAGAATACAGATTCAACACCCAATGAAAAAAGATCAATACAACCAGCACCCATTAGGGCAATGTACCACACATATCTGTCATCAAAATGAACTTTGCATCAAACACGAAGAAGTGGCGAGTCCCAAATTGCGTCAACAGCGACGACAGCAGGGATCACGAGCTGGCTTCTAGGGTCAGTGAATCTTGAAGAGTTGTCAGCATCAGAGCCAAAGCCGGACAACCACCGACGAGTTAACCACCGGCTGAAACCCTACGCCGCCACTAAAACCCTAACTGCCTCTCCGCCTCTCCGACCAGATATGGAGGTTTAATGGAAGGATCGGAGTTCGTCGACCAGATCTAAATGTCGAACCTACTTTCCGGCGACGCATGACTCTCCGGTGAGTAGAGAAAAAATTGCACGCTTCTGTTTTGCTTAGTTCCGTTACATCTAAGGTTGTTTCTGACATGTTTGGTGACTTTGGTGGTGGTCTCGATTGTTTATAATGGTTGGATTCGTAGTTGCAGGTGGTGCAGTGGTGGTTGACGGTGGTGATAGTGGTGGAGGTGCGGTTTGCAGGCGGTGGCAGTGGTGTTTGACGGTGGAGAAGGTGGTGTTAGTGGTGGAGGTGCGGTGGATATGGTGGTGATGCGGTGGTATTAATGGTGGTGGCAGGGTCTAGATGAGAGAGAAAGGAGATATACAGAAATGTGAAATGAATGAAATGAATGAAGTGTGAGAGAGAGAGGGTTTGGTGGCAGGTGAATGTTGAAGATGATTATGATTATTAATTTTAGAGTAAATTACAAAAGACAGGGTAAAAAGACTAAAATACCCTCATGTGGGGTCCATTAGGTCAGATTTAACCATAAAAACTAACTGTGTTAAGGCTAAAGGACATAACTTGTAAGGATTTGCAAACATCGAGTATGTTTCTTGAAGATATTGAAGATAAATGACACGATTTGATATAAGTGACATACATAAAGGACGAGTTTTGTAATTTACTCTTATAAATATAGATAATATTAGAATAATAAAAGTGTTAAAAAAGCTATATATTTTTATTTATAATAATACAAACACTATTTATTGGGTTTGTTTATTAACATATAGATAATATTAGAATAATAAAAGTGTTAAAAAAGCTATATATTATTATTATTATTATTATTATTATAATGAAAACACTATTCATTGGGTTTGTTTATTAACAAATAGATAATATTCATTGTAAATATAGATAATATTAGAATAATAAAAGTGGTAAAAAAGCTATATATTATTATTATTATTATTATTATTATTATAATAATAATAATAATAATAAAAGGACTATTCATTGGATTTGTTTATTAATACATAGATAAATGTCATGTGTTATTTTTTTTAAGAATTTAATTTCAATCATCTATATTGGAGTCTTTATGTCTATCTCATTCGCTATATGTATCTCTGTATATGTTTGCGAGTGAAGTAAACAGAAAGCATAATATAATAAGAGGAGTCAAGTGCCGTTTACGTCCCAATGATTTGTTCAATTTTGTCATTTAGACTAAATTTCAAAATTATATCATTTTTCTCCTTACATTCTTAAAACGTATCATTTTAGTCTAAAAAACTAACCTCAGTTAAAAAAACTCGTAACTCAGCTATCTTGGGGACGTAAATGACACTTAAAATCTAGGGACGTAAGTGACACATCACTCCTAGTTTTTTTTTTAATTTTTCGAACTTTTATTATTATTATTATTATTATTATTATTATTATTATTATTATTATTATTATTATATACAACCCCCTTCCCCATTATTCAACATATACAAAGACAATGGCAGGGAATAGTGTTTCCCTGCCATTGGTCGAAATGGGCGGCCGCCCCTCCTCTATTGGACCAACCATTTTATTATTTTATATCCACTTTAAAATTAAGATTTTGCCCACAGTTTAAAATTACGCTTTTCTCCCAACTAAAAAATATAATAACCCTTTTGCCAGCATCTCAAAATTACGATTTTGCCATAGGTTTAAAAATTACGATTCTTCCCTCAGCTTTTTATTTTATATCCGCTTTAAAATTACGGTTTTGCCCCCAGTTTAAAATTACGTCTTCGCCTCCGGTTCAAAATAAAATTATGCTTTTGCCCCCAGCTCAAAATTACAATTTTTCCCTCGGTTCAAAATTACGATTTCACCCTCAGTTTAAAATTACCTTTTTGCCCCCAGCTAAAAATAAAATTATCGTTTTCCCCTACCTCAAAATTACGATTTTACCCTCGGTTCAAAATTATGATTTTCCACCAATTCAAAATAAAAATATGACTTTACACCCAGCTAGACCGAAAATACGATTTCGCCCTCGGTTAAAAAATTACGCTTTTACCCTCAGCCAAAATTACGTTTTCGCCCCAGTTCAAAATAAAATTTTCTTTTTCCCCCGGCTCAAAATTACGATTTTACACCAGTTTAGTATTTTATACCCACTTTAAAATTACGGTTTTCTTCTCAGTTTAAAATTACGTCTTTGCCCCCAATTCAAAATAAAATTATGCTTTTGCCACCAGCTAAAATTTACGATTTTCCCCTTGGTTCAAAATTACGATATCACCCTCAATTCAAAATTACGTTTTTTTGCCCCCAGTGCAAAATAAAAATACTGTTTTCGCTTAGCTAAAAATTAGGATTTTACCCTCAGGAAAAAAAAATTCATTTTACCCCCACGTAAAAATAAAAATAGGACTTTGCTCCTAGCTAAAATCGTGTCAAGGAGCTGCCTATGTGAATGGAAATCAATTGATTGGAAGAAGTGATTTTTTACATTAACCTCAAAGGGTATTTAACAAGACTACAAGCTCTAATCTAGGAGATAATTAAGCTACCGTTACAATAGAAATTTGACCTATTCAATTTGTATACACCTACCTAAAATACAATATATGGAATAAATACAATGATACATAAATATAAATTATTTATTGTTAATACGCCCCCGCAAGATGGAGGATCCGTTGGATACGCCAATCTTGGAGCGAAATGAAGTGAAGGGCGTCCTTGATAGTGGTTTGGTGAGAACATCCGCTAGCTGATCTTTGGAGCTAATATGTTGAACGTGTAGCTTGCCATTATTAACCTGTTCCCTGACAAAGTGATAGTCTAATGCAACATGTTTCATTCTGGAGTGGTATACCGGATTGGCACACAAATATGTTGCACCGGTGTTGTCACAAAACAGTCGTGGGGTATGAAGAGATTGGATTCCAATTTCAGAAAGTAAGTTTTGTACCCAAGAAATTTCGGCTGCCGCATTTGCAAGTGCTTTATATTCAGCTTCTGTGGAGGAGCGAGAGACTGTCTTTTGACGAGATGAGCGCCACGAAATGATGTTGGAGCCGAGATACAGAATGTATGCCGTAGTAGACCATCCCCCATCATTGACACCTCCCCAATCAGAGTCTGAAAAGGCACAGAGTGAAAGGGGAGAGTCACGATGTAAGTATAACCCGTAGTGCACCATTCCTTTCAAATAGCGTAGAACCCGTTTGAGAGCTTGCCAATGATATTGTCTAGGTGTGTGCATGAATTGGGAGAGTTTGTTAACAGCGAAGGAAATATTTGGTCGGGTAAAGGCCAAGTATTGGAGGGAGCCAACAAGTTTGCGATAAGGAGTGGGATCAACTATAGGAGTGGAGTCGACCGGTGAGAGAGGGTCGGAGACACTTAAAGGAGTAAGAACGTCCTTAGCGCCATCCATTTTGAAGGTGGTGAGAACATCCTGTATGTGACGATGTTGTGAGAGAAAGAGACCTTGGGGTGTGGGGATAACCTCAATGCCTAAGAAGTGGTGTAGGGAACTAAGATCCTTGATAGAGAACTTGTGGCCAAGAGAACGAATGAATGTCTCCAGGAACCCAGGATCACTACCAGTGATGACGATATCGTCAACATAGACAAGGAGGTAGCATGTGACTCCCTGATTTTGATAGATAAAGAGAGAGGGGTCCGAAAGGGATTTGCGAAACCGGAATGAACAAGGAATGAAGTGAGTTCATTGTACCATGCGCGCGGGGCTTGTTTCAGACCGTATAAGGATTTCCGAAGTTTGCAAATATGATTGGGAAACTCCGTGTTGGTGAATCCAGGTGGTTGGATCATAAAGACTTCTTCATGCAGAGTACCATGGAGAAAGGCATTGTTGACGTCGAGTTGGCGTAAGGGCCAACGTTTTGAGAGGGCAATGGTGAGTACAGTTCGGATGGTGACGGGTTTTGTCACCGGACTGAAGGTGTCGAAGTAGTCCCTGCCAAACTGTTGATGAAAACCCTTTGCGACAAGGCGGGCTTTGTATTTATCAATTGTGCCATCCGCTTTACGCTTGATGCGAAAGATCCATTTGCAGCCGATGACATTTTGGGTGGTTCGGGGAACAAGTTCCCATGTGTGGTTTTGGAGGAGGGCATTGTATTCAAGATCCATGGCGTACCTCCATTACGGATCTTTCATGGATTGGAAATGAGTGTTGGGTTCAAGAGAGGGAGGTAAAGGGTGAAGGGTGGTTGTGTTTACAAAGTTTGGGTTGAAGTATTTGCTGTTTGGTTTTAGTTGCCGTTTAACCGGAAGAGGCGAGGCCGTTGGATTGTTGGTGGAGTTTGACACGGAAGTGGAAGATGTTGCGGAGGGAGAGGGATCAGGAGTGTGAGTCGAGGACAAGGGTGTGTCCGCGGACGTGGGAGAGGAGGGAATGGGTTGGTTGGTAGAGTGGGTTGGGTAGTGAGAAGTGGTCGGAGTGGGTTCGGGTATGGGAGGAACATGATTGGGTGATATGGAGTGTAAGTAAGGAGGTGAGGTAAAAGGTGGTGAGGTAGGTGATGTGGTTGTAAAGGAAGAGGAAGCTGAGGGAGTGGAATGAGGAACTGGAAAGGAATATGTTTGAGGTGGACAGGACTTTGGGTGTTCAGTGAGTTGAGTGGGAAATGCATGTGGAATGAATTCCACATGTCGAGAATGGTACAACTTCGAGGTGGCAGGGTCAAAACATTTGAAAGCTGACCGAGATGTCGAGTACCTAAGAAAGATACATGATTTAGAACGGGCTTGTAGTTTTGAGTTAGTGTACGGGCGTAGCCATGGGTAGCAAAGACACCCGAATGGTTTAAGTTTTGTGTAATCGGGTGGCTTCCCAAACAACATGTCGCAAGGAGATTTATTGTTAAGGATGGGAGTCGGGAGACGATTGATGAGGTAGGTGGCAATTTGGAAGGCGTGTGACTAGAACTTTTGAGGTAGGTTTGCATAGTGAAGGAGAGCAAGGCCCGTTTCTACCACATGACGATGACGCCTTTCGGCAACACCGTTCTGTTTGGGTGTATGGGGTGGGGTTGTGTAGTGAGATATGCCATGTGAGGTGAGGTAAGGTTTGAGGCCGATGTACTCACCGCCATTGTCGGTGAATAAAGACACAAGAGGTGTCTTGAAGAAACGCTCGGCAAGAGTTTTAAACTATGGAAATAGAGAGGAGACATCAGATTTTTTCTTCATAGGATATAACCATATATATTTAGAGTAAAAATCGACAAATATGAGATAGTAATTAAACCCATCAAAGGAGGTTTGTACCGGTCCCCAAACATCCGAATAAATGAGTTCCAAGGGTTTGTGAACAGTAAATGAATTTTGGCCAAAAGGAAGCTTGTGGCTTTTATTCAAGGAACACGATTTACAATGAAACGACTCAGGTGACACCTTATTACAGTTTAATCCTAACTTATTAAGTAAAGACTTAAACACTTGGTACGAAGGATGTCCAAGAGTGTGGTGCCACGCGAGTAGTGATCTTGTTCCGGTTGCATTGACTTGAGGAGACGAAGGAAATGGTCCATAGTAAACATCATTGATGTTCACTCCCCGCATGAGATGGAATGGGAAAAATTCAACCGAAACACGATTGGTACGACATATTTTAGCAACGGAAATAAGATGATTACGTAAGTGAGGAACAACAAGAACATTATCTAAAATGAGTGGTCGTGAGTTTATGCGGATTTGAGTATGACCAATGTGTGTAATGGGAAGAGATTTACCATCACCTAAGACAATTTCATCGGGTCCTCTGTATTCGGAAAGAACGGGCAGCGAGTGTTGATTTGGGGCGGTGTGACCTGATGCTCCGGTGTCCCACATCCAAGGCGGTAGTTGATTCGGCGCAGAGCCTGTAGTAGGAGATGTAGTTGTGTAGTTAACTGATGGTGCGGACCCAGTAGTAGGAGAAGGACCTTGAACAAGATAGTTGTAGTCGCGTAGAAATCGTCCAAGTTTACGGCAGTCCTTTGTTTCGTGTCCCGAGATATTGCAAAAGTGACAGTACATGCTGTTGTGGTTCGATCGGGTTTGGTTGGAAACCTGAGATTTGTCTCGGGTTGTCCAGGATGGACGAGTGGAGGGTTGTTGGGTGGTTTGGTGGTATCTATTTTGTGGTGATTGTCTGGAGTAGGGTCGGGAAGGTTGGCGAATGGTCTGGTTGACAGTGGCAATGATGGGTTCGATAACGGTTTCCTTGAGTTGTCGTTCATGGTCCAGCAGTTTATCAAATAACTGAGCAAAAGAGATCGTCGTGTCTCGGGATTTCAGGGATTGAACGAGTCCGGTGAACTCCTCCCCGAGTTGGTTCATGGTGTGAATCACAAGGTCCTCTTCATCACTGGGGCTTTGGGCAATGGCTAATTCATCCGCAATGGATTTCATGTCGTGCAGAAAGTCGGTCACAGAACGAGATCCTTTGGGGTTTTTTTGAGAGCTTGGACTTGAGGGAGATGATGCGGGAACGGGATCCGCTGGCATAGCTAGAGTTGAGGGTGTCCCAAGCTTGACGGGCCGTGTCGGCGGAGGAGACCAGAGGCTGTATTGCGTCCGAACAGCTGCCGAGAAGGGCGCTGATAATCATCTGATCTTGTCTGAACCATAGCAAGTATTCAGGATTTGGTTTGGAAGCATCGCCGGTACCGAGGGTTTTGGCCGGAGTTACAGCCCAGCCGGTGATATGTTGGTTGAGTTCGAGACTAATGAGTGTGGAGAGGACCTGTTTTCGCCAAGAGGGAAAGTTGGTTGAAGTGAGTTTGATGGGAAAGTGAGTAGAGGCTGTGAGAGGAACAATGGGTTTGGAAGCCATGGTAGGGTTTTGGTTGAGGAAGATGAAGTGCAGAGAAAAAGAAAATAGGATCTGGAAAAAGAAAAAAGAAGGAACTCGTGGGAGATGCTTTAGGCTCTAGATACCATATGTGAATGGAAATCAATTGATTGGAAGAAGTGATTTTTTACATTAACCTCAAAGGGTATTTAACAAGACTACAAGCTCTAATCTAGGAGATAATTAAGCTACAGTTACAATAGAAATCTGACCTATTCAATTTGTATACACCTACCTAAAATACAATATATGGAATAAATACAAAGATACAGAAATATAAATTATTTATTGTTAATACTGCCTAACACTCTTTTTACTTTTTCTTTTTAGCAAAACTATGGTACTGTTTTTTAATTGGTTAAGAAGTATTCGGCCATCTCCCCGCAACGCGGGCGGGGCAACACCTAGTTCTCTACAATACATCACCACCATCATAGCCACCATCGCCACATAGATGTGAGTAATTTTTAGACTATATGTTGGTGCATTCGTTTTTATTATTTTCAGTGAAAGTATAACATATGTTGATATCATTTCAATCATATCACATTTTTTTATTTTATCTTTCGGTTATACAGTTACTATGTGATGCTGTATATAATTTTTATTTTGTAGTATAAATTTTCCATGTGGCGTTGCACGTATGAAACTTAGGGTCGGTTTGATATGGGGTAATGGAATAGCCGAATAGACGAGAGAATGAAATGGACAAGGTAATGGAATGGAATAAGATGGACAAGGTAATGGATTGGATCATTACCGTTCCATTTCTTATTTGGTTACCATGTAGAAATGAAACGAATCATTACTTTGTGTTGTTTGGTAGACAAGAAAAAACGAAAGACCAAAATCGGTAGTGAGTGGCGGTTGTGGTCGGTGGCAATGCAACTGGTGGGTGGTGATAGGTGGCGGCGGCAGGGATGGGTGGTGGCTGTTGGGTTTTTCACAAGTTTATCAAAGTGATTTCATCCATATAAAATCAAAACGCAGCGTAATATTTATTTAAAACATGTTACTTTCATGATATAAATTCATTTTATAGGTAAAACCAATTCCTGGATCCATATACGTACATGCACCTATCAAGATAAAACACAACCATAGGGTGTTTTAAGGATACTACCTTCCAAGGAGTAAAAGATATGAAGAAGATGATGCTTCTTGAATGGTAGTCTTCAAGTGTAGAATACCTCAAGCTTGTATACCCCAAGCCTTCCAACAAATACTTTAAATTTAGCTAGGATTTTACACTTGTAACTCACTTGAAAAATCCCTCATAATCAACCACCTCTTAGCTGAAAATTTGGAGCAATTTTCTAGAGTTCTTGCACTTGATTTTTCAAACTTAAAAACCCTCTTGGATAGCACACTATGGCCGAAAATTTGAGAGAGTATTTCACAAGTTCTTGCACTTAAAATTCAAATGAAAAATCCCTCATGGACCCCCATCTTGGCCGAAAGTTGAGAGCTCTCTTTTGAGTTCATCATCTTGAATTTTGTCTCTAGAAGTCTATTAAAAGTGTGAGAGAATAAAATCCATAATTCACCCAATCAAAAATGATGTTGTAAGAGCTTTTTTTGCATGTAATCTAATTGGAGGAAAAACCCATTTGGGAAGAGAAGGTGGCCGGCCATAGGGCCATAAATTTTGGCCAATCAAAAATTTTCCTTTTCCAATTTTAAGTCTTGTATTATATTTATAACTTTTATAAATATAACATCATATATTTATAAGACTTTTATGCAATCATAACTTTTATAATGTTATTTAACCTATTAAATAACAAGATAAAATATTCTCTCAAAATAAATTATCTATATAATTTATTAGTTTGTCAAGTGCAATTATTTAGAAAACCAATTTCTAAATATTCTAAGTGTTAATATTTATTTGTTTGATCATATCACAAATAAATATTATAAGTGTTTGTCTAGCTTGTTATTTGGTAAGACCCGACTTGGATCATAACGTACTAGCCACATCAATTTAATATGTGTCTTGGGCATACAACTCCAACAATCTCCCACTTGCACAAGATACATAGAAGATTGATGCAAGCAGTAAATGACGCCTAACTACGGTTTACTATCCCTAATACGTATGACTATATGTCCCATTCAATAACATCATCCCCTTCAAGTCCCTTACTTGAACATGATTTAGGTGAATCTATCATTTATCCCTTTGTTATAGATGTCATGTCACACCCCAACCGATGACGGAAACATCGGGGCGTGACACTGAGCGAAACAGATTGTCCAAGAGAAATTCCATAACAACTACTTTACCGAATAGTTAATATTATGTCCCATACCATAACCTATTAAGTAAATCAATTATTACAGATAGCGATATCTCAAAGACAAATTTCATGTTCCGACAACTCAGATTTAGATAAAAATATATTGTCTTTGTTGGTTTCTAGACTCTCCTACTTGATTCCACAAAAGCAAGAGCACAACATCCTAAGCATTTCAAACACCTGTCACATACGTTAAAATAGAGGTCAATAAACATAGTGTAAAGGTGAGCATACAATTTTAAATAGATATAATAGAGTTCGAAATCGTTTACGCATAACCAGCATGTAATATGTATAATGCTAAGCTAGTAGGTTATCGACAATGAAATATGCACAGACTAGACTGCGAGTTGTAGAATGCGCAACACATATCACCACTGTGACATGTGAGAGGTAACCTTAACAACCCCTGTCCACGACAGGTGCTGAGTCCAAACAAATAGTACTATCGTTGCTAAGGCATCAGGAAACAATCACTGTGTTAACATAACATACAAGCATTCATCGAGTAACAAGTAACATGCAATAATGGTCAGCGTATAAATAGTGTTTGCGTTGTGTGTTTGATTGTGATTTAGGATAAGTAACGTATGTAACACCCAAAAGTGCGATAAGCAAAAAGGGTTCGAGTATACTCACAACAATGGAAATGGATTGAAGGGAGCGCTAGAGTTATTAGCCTGAACAGTTAACGATAGCATAAGCGAAGAGCGGTGCGTAATACGGTGAAAAGTGACCAAGTGTCGGATGGTAATCCGATCAGACGGTCACTCGATCGGATGTCAATCCGTTCGGATGGTCATCCGATCGGATGGCCATTCGGTCGGATTGACATTCGTTTGGTAAGGATGTGTTTGTGTATGATGGCTTTGAAGTTTTCGTTGTAGCATTTTGAAAATAGAGAAGTACCTATACCTTCAGGTCGATCAATCAAACGACCGTTCGATCGGATTGTGATCCGATTGGCTAGGCTTCTCAGTTGAGAACAAGTTCACAGCAGGACAGTCACTCGATCGGATGGCAATCCGATCGGATGGCAATCCGATCGGATGGCAATCCGTTGGAACTGACTGAACATTGAACATGTTGAAAATTGTTTAAGTGTTGAGCCTCAAGTGCAATCTGATCGGATGGCGGTTCGATCGGATGGCAATCCGATCGGACGGCAATCCGTCCCAACGCATCTAATCATTTTGAACTTGATTATTTTGAAAGTTTGCGGTTTTTTCGAGACGGTTTGACAACGTATTAAACAACAGAACCTCGTCAAGCCCTAAGTCAGGAATCACCCGAATCCGATCAGTTTACTGGTTCGTGACGGCTGTTCTTGTTTAACCCCTAATTGGTTGTCTCCTTGGTAGTAACCAGATCTTGAACCAACTCATCACTAAGAAAGAGTAGAAGATTGGAACGAGCTCCAGTTCTACCGGTTTTGAGTGTATTGAGTGTAAAAGAGTTGAAAGAAAGTTGGAAAACCATCTTTCTATCATTTCCACTTTGAAAATGTTTAGATCTATGCAAAATCATTGTCTATTCATGTGGAAATCTTTCAGATCTAAGTTGTCCTTGGTGGAATGAAGCCAAATCTTGAAGTTCATAAGAACTCCATGATGACATCACCCTAGAACACCTCAAATCCGTTGATTTCACGGTTAAAAGTTAAGATTCAAAGGTGAAAAAGATGAAGGAGTGCGTGTACATCATAGAAGTACAAGATTTGAGTTGAAAACTTACAAGAATCGCGAGAAATCGAGAGAAAGAAGGCTTGAGTGCAGCTGGTCGAGTGGAGGAGCTGTCACATCACAAATGATTTGACAGGAGGGTATTTATAGGGTTTCCAAAAGTGGAAAGTGCATAAGTGTCGGATTGGCCACCGATCGGATGGCGGTTCGATCGGATGGCAATCCGATCGGATGGCCACTCGATCTGTTGGGCATTCGATCCATGTGTCTGGCGTGTTGAGTTTTGTCGTTTCGATTCGCGTGTTGAGTGTGGCGATGCGATTCGAGTGAGCGGTGCGATAGTATTAACCATTAGTTACACAAATAACCTAACTACTATATCTAACATACAATCTCTATAAATAACTTGCGTTTAGCGTTTTGCGATTAGATTGCGATTGCGATATAATTGCGATTGCGATTAGACACCTCAACATAACATAACATGCACAAGTAACACATAATGGCACACACATGTAAAACAATATCCTGAACACATAATTTGAGTTGCGATGCGATGGCGATGCGTTTAGCGTTAAGTCGATTAGCGATTAAACATGCGATTAAACATCGATTATTAATAGATACTGCACATAATACAACTAAAGCAATTAAATAAAAAGATTCGAGTACAAGTCATTAACGTACAATCAATAGTTAAGCAATGAGTGACAAATCGCAATTAGCAATCTTTTCTTCCTTTGACTCTGACTTTGACTTGTACTTTGACTTCCCAAAAAGCGGATTGTTACAGCCTCCCCTACTTTAGGAAATTTCGTCCCGAAATTTAAGAAGCAGGCGTAACAAACAGTTGCGGGTACTTCACCTTCATGTCACTTTCGAGTTCCTAGGTAAACTCGGCACCGCGTTTGCCTTCCCAGCGAACCTTCACAATGGGAATGCGTGAGCGTCTGAGCACCTTGGTTTCTCGTCCCATGATCTCGACAGGCTTTTCCACGAAGTTTAATGTTTCATCCACTTGTAAATCTTCGAAAGGGACATGAAATTCCTTGTCGGCTAAGTACTTTCTGAGGTTCGAAACATGGAAAGTCGGGTGGACATTACTAAGTTCCTCCGGTAGTTCGAGTCTGTAGGCCACTTTTCCAATCTTTTCCAGAATCTTAAAAGTTCCAACATATCGAGGCGCGAGCTTTCCTTTCTTGCCGAATCTGATCACCCCCTTCCAAGGTGCAACCTTTAGGAGTACGTGATCGCTAACGTCAAATTCAAGGGGCTTGCGACGTCAATCGGCGTAACTTTTCTGTTGGCTCCGAGCTTTTAATAGATTGTATCGAATTTGGAGGATTTTGTCTGTCGTTTCTTGTAACAACTCAGGACTGATAATTTGCGCGTCTCCGATCTCGTGCCACACAACAGGCGATCGACATTTCCTTTCGTATAATGCCTCAAATGGTGCCATTTGTATGCTAGATTGATAACTGTTATAGTACGAGAATTCGACTAAAGGTAAGTGGGTGTCCCAATTACCACCGAAATCTATGACACACGAGCGGAGCATGTTTTCAAGGGTGCGAATCGTTCTTTCAGTCTGACCGTCGGTTTGGGGATGGAAAGCGGTACTTAAATTAAGCGTAGTATCGAGAGCAGATTGAAACGTTTCCCAAAGATGCGAGGTAAACCGACCATCGCGGTCAGAGATGATGTCACGAGGCGTCCCGTGTCGACAAATGATCTCATCGGTGTAGATTCGGGCTAATTTTCTACCTTAAAGTCTTCTCGTATCGGCAGAAAATGGGCTGATTTAGTCAAACGGTCAAGGACAACCCAGATGCTGTCATGACCTAATGTCGTGCGTGGGAGTTTCGTTATAAAGTCCATAGCTATACTCTCCCATTTCCACATCGGGATCTCGGGTTGTACGAGTAAGCCAGAGGGTCTTTGTTGCTCAGCGTTGACCTTGGAATGTCACAGCCCCCGCGGCCAGTTTTGGTGGTATCGGTGTTTATCATTTTGGCAGCGGAAATTACATCAGGACCGTAGTTAGGAAATATTTTATCAGAGTAAAATACCACGGTTTTATAATATTAAACACATGGGAAATTCCCAAGTTTCAATACACACATTTTCATAGGGATAAACCCGATGATATTTAAATAAAAACATCTCTTTATTTAGGTAACTTTTATTGCCACTTTTCCAAGCCTTCAGTGCAGTCCAGCTGGCTTCTATTTGGCTTTCACATTTTGTTACCTGAAACGCGTTTAAAAACATTTTGTCAGTGGGAAATATTGGAGAGTGAATCCCAGTTTAATCAAAACAAATTTTATCATTTTACAGCATTTAGGGCGGTCGCGCAATTACATTTGTTTCCATCTACTTTAATAACCACCCACGGTACTGTCAACCTGACTTGTGGTCATGTTACTACTCACAATGTAGTAACAAATTTTGTATACAAAACCCCAACATACCGTTGATAATTTTAGACTGCAAATACTCAATCACTGTTAAATATATTATAAATTAATTGAGGTTTTGTAAAAACAGTTTGCAAAAGGTTTACAAAAAGGTGATTACACATTGCTGTCTTACGGTTTTTCTTTAGGATTTCCTGGTGATTATCTATTAATTACACAAATGCACACGTGTTAGTATAATAACCCAATATTAACATTAGTAATACCCTCCCCGAGACGGCATTCCAACGACTACTTCGGGCAGAACCACGATAGCCGTTACGGAACCCTGGATCAATCGGGCAGCGTATCTAATACGTAATCGGGGGTTATGATACTTATAACGAGGCAGAACTTCGTTAATTAGGGGGTATTATGCCCTGGTATAGTGCCTACTATGTAGAAATTGAGAGAGAATTAAAAAAGTTGAGCGAGTTGGACTTAAGGCTGATCAAGGGAATTTATAGGGCTGATCAGTCATGGCGTCGTGCCCCGCGAGGGAAACAGGGAGGTCGTCGCGCCCCGCGACGTAGGGTCCGTAGGGCCTAGCTTTGAGGTGTCACCGATCTAGCTTCGCCACGTGTTGACACGTGGCGGCTTCCGGAGGAGGGCGGGTGGCCAGGCTCGTCGCGCCCCGCGACAGAGGTTGCTAGGGTCCATCGCGCCACGCGACAGCCATTTAAATTTTGTTTTTATTTAATTTTTGTAAAATTAAAGGTATTTTGGGCCGTATTTCGTATACGGGGTGTATTTTAGGACGTATAGGGACATTTTAAACATATTTAGAGTGTCAGAATTATTTTGGAGGATTGTTATATCCTCCCCACCTTGTTTTAGAACTCGTCCTCGAGGTCTACTGGAACAGGTGTGGATATTTCCTTTGCATCTCTGATTCAAGCTCCCTTGTATACTCTGGTCCTCTCTTGGAATCCCATTTTACTTTGACCAGAACTAATCTCTTGCGCTTGAGGTTCTTGACCTTCCTGTCTTCAATTTGTAGAGGTCTTTCCACAAATTTTAACTACTCATTTACCTCTATATCCTTAAGAGGTACTACCAGTGATTCATCAGCTAGGCATTTCTTGAGATTAGATACATGAAATACATCATGTATTCCTGCCATTTCCTATGGTAGTTGTAGCTGATAGGGTACAGGTCCTATTCTTTTAATAATCTCAAAAGGTCCAACATACCTGGGGCTTAGTTTTCCTCTTTTGATGAATCTTACCACTCCTTTCCAATGAGAGACTTTCAATAATACTTTGTCTCTTACCTGAAATTCCAACAGATTTCGTCTGTTATCTGCATAACTCTTCTGCCGATGACGTGCTGCTTTCAGTCGTTCCTTGACTTGAATGATCTTGTCTGTTGTTTCTTGTACTATCTCGGGTCCGGATAGTTGCTTTTCTCCAATTTCTGCCTAACAGACTGGCGGTCGGCACTTCCGTCCATAAAGTGCTTCGAATGGTGCAGCATTGATACTTGTGTGATAACTGTTATTATAAGAAAATTCTATCAATGGTAAGTGGTCGTCCCAATTACCTCCCAAATCAATTACACAAGCTCTAAGCATGTCCTCCATTGTCTGAATTGTTCTTTCGCTTTGTCCGTCCGTTTAAGGATAATAAGCTGTGCTTAGATTTAACTTGGTTCCCATTGCTTTTTGGAAACTTGTCCAAAAATGAGAGGTAAAACAGCTATCTCTATCAGAAACAATTGATAAAGGAATTCCATGTAATGAAACTATTTCATTTACATATAATTTAGCTAATTGTTCCATACTATAAGTTTCCTTCATTGGTAGGAAATGAGCTGACTTAGTTAGCCTGTCTATAATCACCCAGATTATATCATTACCTTTTATTGTTTTGGGTAATTTAGTAACAAAATCCATTGTTATCAATTCCCATTTCTAAACTGGATTTCTAATTATTGCAATAAACCTGAGGGTTTATGATGTTCAGCTTTAACTTGTGAACAGGTTAAACATTTAGAAACATAAGCTGCTATATCATTTTTCATTCCTATCCACCAGAAATTTTTCCTTAAATCCTGATACATCTTATCATTTCCAGGATGCATCGTATATTTAGACTTATGGGCTTCTTCTAATATATGGTGGCGTAGGTTTGCTAATTTAGGTATCCACATTCTTTTCTTATGGAATCTCCAAATTCCATCTGTTCCTTGTTCTAGTTCTTTAATCATTCCTTTCAATTTTTCAGTATCGTCCTTGATCACTGATTCTTGAGCTTTTCTAATCTGTTCATTTAAATCTGCTTGTAGATTTAGTTTAAGAGAACACACTCTTTTTGATTTTTCGTGATACTTTTGACTTAAAGCATCAGCTACTATGTTTGCTTTTCCTACATGGTACTGGATATTGCAATCATAATCACTAAGTATCTCCATCCAGCGTCTCTGTCTCATATTCAATTCCTTTTGCCCAAAAACATACCTTAAACTCTTATGATAAGTGAAAATGGTAAACTTACTACCATAAAGGTAATGTCTCCAAATTTTATGGGCAAAAATTATAGCTCCTAATTCTAGATCATGGGTTGAATAATTTTCTTCATGATTCTTAAGTTGTCAAGAGGCGTAGGCTATAACCTTTTGACGTTGCATCAATACACATCCATAACCTAATTTAGAAGCGTCACAATAGACTATAAAGTCTTCAGTTCCTTCTGGTAACGCTAATATGGGTGCATTGGTCAATCTTTGCTTAAGGATTCTAAAGGCTTCTTCTTGTTTTGGTCCCCATTCAAACTTATCAGATTTACAGGTTAGCTTAGTTAAAGGAATGGCTATTCTAGAAAAATCTCGAATAAATCTTCTATAATAACCGGCCAAGCCTAAGAAACTTCTAACTTCGGTTGGTGACTCAGGGGTTTTCCATTTGGTAATCACCTCGATCTTTGTGGTATCCACATGAATTCCTTCATGATTAACTAAATGCCCAAGAAACTGTACCTGTTCTAACAAAAAATCGCACTTCGAAAACTTTGCATAAAGCTTTTCTTTCCTTAATAGACTTAGAACTGCGTGCAGATGCGCTGCATGTTCCTCATTGCTTTTAGAGTAAATGAGAATATCATCTATAAAGACAATTTTGAATTTATCCAAATAGGGCTTACATATTCGGTTCATCATGTCCATAAATGCGGCTGGGGCATTGGTTAAACCAAATGGCATGACAGTAAATTCATAATGGCCATACCTTGTTCTAAAACCGGTCTTAGGAATGTCCTCTTCCTGTACCTTTAATTGATGTATCCTGATCGTAAATCGATTTTAGAGAAAAATCGAGCTCCTTGCAATTGATCAAACAAATCATCGATTCTCGGTAATGGATACTGATTTTTGATCGTGACTTTGTTCAATTCATGGTAATCAATGCACATACGCATTGACCCATCTTTCTTCTTGACGAATAAGATCGGTGCTCCCCATAGTGATGAGCTTGGCTGTATGAATCCTGTTTCCAACAATTCGTCTAACTGTTTCTTCAGTTCTTGCATTTCTGCAGGTGTCAAACGGTAAGGTGCTTTGGCAATTGGTGCTGTTCCTGGTAGCAGGTGGATTTTGAATTCAACTTCTCTGTCTGGAGGTAGTCCTGGCAATTCTTCTGGAAACACATCTGGAAATTGAGATACTACAGGGATATCTTTTGATTCTTTTCCTTTAGTGTTAATGATTATGGAAACCAAATACACTAATGGCCCTTTTCTAGCATAACTTGCTGTTTTCATCACATAGATGAATTTCGTGGATCTAGAGGGCTTATCTCCTTTAATTGTGATATTTTCACCTCTTGGCGATTTTACTTGGATTAACTTTTAATCACATAAAATACTGGCTTTATTGGCTATTAAACAATCCATTCCTAATACAATATCGAATCCTACCAGATTCATTGGATAAATGTTTGCAATAAATTTTTGATTTAGAAATTCTATTCTTGCTCCCTGCAACATTTGCTGTCTCTTCTAGACATTCTTGTGAGAGTTTAGTTAATGGTTGATTGAGAAGTTTGCAAAATGAAGTATTAATAAAACTTTGGTTTGCACCAGAGTCAAATAATACTTTAGCAAAAACATCATTAACTAAAAACGTACCGGCGATCACATCTGGGATCATCTTTGCTTCTTCTGCCGTCAGAACAAATGCTCTAGCATTTTTAGTAGTCTTGTTGTTCATGGCTGGAACTAGTTTCGGACAGTTCGGCTTAATGTGACCTTTCTCTCCACAGTTGAAGCACATTCCATTTTTAGGTTTCTTCCTGCAATCTTCTTCCTTGTGTCCTGGTATGTTACAGAAATTGCAGTAAGTGGAGCATTTTCCTGAATGCTTCTTCTTGCAAGCCTTGCAGTAAGATGCAGAGGTAGAACCTACATTTTTCCCACGGTTGGAATTTCGATAACGAAATTCTTGGGTAAGCTTTTGAGCTAGGTTTCTCCTCTGGTCCTCTTCTCGTGTACGCACTAATTCATCAGTCAAGGTGTTTGCTAGTTCTACGGCTTCTTCTATGGTTTGAGGTCTAGCTGCCTTGACTACATGCCTTATCTCACCGATTAATCCCCAGATGCAGCGGGGGATTAATATTGGTTCAGGTGATGCAAGGGTTGGCACTATTCTTGCATATTCAAAGAATAAAGTAGTGTACCCTTTACTATCTATTCCAGTTATTCTAAGGTTTAAGAACTTATTTGCTATCTGTTCCTTTTCATTGGGAGGACAAAATTCTCTTTCTACCATATTTTTAAATTCTTCCCATTCCATATTGTAAATCTTGTCACTTCCCCTAGACTGGAGGATAGTGTTCCACCATTCTAGTTCTGAATTCTTAAACATATTGGAGGCAAACATTATCTTATCTTCTTCTGCACACTTGCTTATTTTTAAGACTGCCTCAGTCTTTTCTATCCAGCGTAGAGCTGTAATGGCCCCTTCATTGCCCGAGAATTCTATTGGTTTACAAGAACAAAATTCCTTATAAGAACAACCATAAGACATGGTTCTTCTTCTTTTGGGAATGGGTACTTGAAGTATGGGTCCATTGTGCACGCTGTGACTAGGTTCTGTATGGTTCGTTTACTTCCATTACCACTTTTATCATTATTTTCTGCATCCCTAACAGTTTGGATAATAGCTGGCATGGCATCTCTAATTACTTGGGTTACAAGGTGTCGAATTTCACTATTATTCATTTGATTTTCATTATTCTGGTTTTCTGGATTTGCTGCATTGGCCATCTGGATTTTAAACAATTACCAAGTATTAATATCATAGGACAATATCTAATTCAAACAATCATACGACAAGCAGGTTGATCAAAATCGTCGAGCATTGCGACTTACTCTATTTTATAGTATGCATCTATAATTATTACAATACAACTGGAATAAAAATACAATACTAGTATGCATCACTAACCACGAAGTGGTCTATACTAATATATATATATTATCATTTTTTTTCAAACATACACACATATTATATATATATATATATTATTTTTATTATTATTATTACTAATGATAGGGGTTCATCCAAAAGTCCATATTACGCTCGTCATATTTCCAGACGAGTCATTCCCCTATTTGCCTCATTCTTTCGCTCTCTTCTAAAATCTCCTCACCAAATGTCCGGAGTTCTTGCACATTTTATGTTCTCATTGGGGATGCAGGTGCTGGTATTGGATCTGGGTACTGTGGCATGGGTTCTTCCTGAGGATATGGATTCTCTAGGATTTCCCTAGTGTATTCATCGTTATCATAATAGGGATCTAGAGGGTCCAGACCTGGGTAAGCTGCTAAGTTTGGCATGGGTTCTTCTGTTATTGGGTAGCGTTGTTGATAATCCCTATGGTCGTCAAACCACAGTCGTAGTCTGGGTCTAAGGGATTGGGTGCTGGTACTCTAGGTATCTCAGTTGGGTCAAAGGCTGGTGCTGGGATTTGGTTTTCTGAGTTGACTTCAATCTCCATTGGTTGTGTGGGAAACAAGGGTAATGCTTGGGGTGCTACGAGTCGCTCTAAATTAGGGTCTGCAGCTGTAGTTGCTAGAATATGAAAGTTTGCTAGACTCCTATTGAGCATATCTTGGGTGTGGGCATCTGTTTTTCTCTTAGCGGCTGCTAGAACTTGCAGTTGTTGTAACTTTTTCATCCTCTTCCTACGTTCATGCGCACCTCTGCTGAACTATCCTCTCTTTTTAGGAGGGAATGGCTCTTCAGATTGAGCCTTGAACACGAATATCCCGTCTTCATTGTCAGCTGAATACCCTGTGAGGGTAGGCTGTGAAGAGGTACCTTCATTTTGAGGTGAGCTGGACAACTGACGGTAGGCGTCGGAAGGTCCTTGGTCGCTCATACCGGAAACTAACAAAAACTCAAATAACACACAACAATAAAATACAGATATGCACTTATTTTCGTAATCAATTTCCTAACATTTTAAATAATATATTGGTGTCAGCAGAACACTTCTGTGGCTGAATCAGTGGCTTAGCTCTGATAACACTTTCTGTCACAGCCCCCGTCCCCTATCAACCCGGGAACGGGCAGCCGCGGCCAGTTTTGGTGGTATCGGTGTTTATCATTTTGGCAGCGGAAATTACATCAGGACCGTAGTTAGGAAATATTTTATCAGAGTAAAATACCACGCTTTTATAATATTAAACACATGGGAAATTCCCAAGTTTCAATACACACATTTTCATAGGGATAAACCCGATGATATTTAAATAAAAACATCTCTTTATTTAGGTAACTTTTATTGCTACTTTTCCAAGCCTTCAGTGCCATCCAGCTGGCTTCTGTTTGGCTTTCACATTTTGTTACCTGAAACGCGTTTAAAAACATTTTGTCAGTGGGAAATACTGGAGAGTGAATCCCAGTTTAATCAAAACAAATTTTATCATTTTACAGCATTTAGGGCGGTCGCGCAATTACATTTGTTTCCATCTACTTTAATTACCTCCCACGGTACTGTCAACCTGACTTGTGGTCATGTTACTACTCACAATGTAGTAACAAATTTTGTATACAAAACCCCAACATACCGTTGATAATTGTAGACTACAAATACTCAATCACTGTTAAATATATTATAAATTAATTGAAGTTTTGTAAAAACAGTTTGCAAAAGGTTTACAAAAAGGAGATTACTCACATTGCTGTCTTAGGGTTTTCCTGGTGATTATCTATTAATTACACAAATGTACACGTGTTAGTATAATAACCCAATATTTACATTAGTAATACCCTCCCCGAGACGACATTCCAACGACTACGTCGGGCAGAACCACGACAGCCGTTACGGAACCCTGGATCAATCGGGCAGCGTATCTAATACGTAACCGTGGGTTATGATACTTACAATGAGGTAGAACTTCGTTAATTAGGGGGTATTATGCCCGGGTATAGTGCCTACTACGTAGAAATTGAGAGAGAATTAAAAAAAGTTGAGCGAGTTGGACTGAAGGCCGATCAAGGGAATTTATAGGGTTGATCAGTCATGGCGCCGCGCCCCGCGACGTAGGGTCCGTAGGGCCTAGCTTTGAGGTTTCACCGATCTAGCTTCACCACGTGTTGACACGTGGCGGCTTACGGAGGAGGGCGGGTGGCCAGGCTCGTCGCGCCCTGCGACGAAGGTGGTTAGGGGGCGTCGCGCCACGTGACTGCCATTTAAATTTTGTTTTTATTTATTTTTTGTAAAATTAAAGGTATTTAGGGCCGTATGTCGTATACGGGGTGTATTTTAGGACGTATAGGGACATTTTAAACATATTTAGAGTGTCAGAATTATTTTGGAGGGTTGTTATAAACAAGTCAGGCACTTCGAAACATAAATAGCGATATCGTTTTTCATGCCCGGCCTCCAGTACTTGTAGCGCATGTCCTGTTACATTTTGTCAGCACCAGGATGAATAGAATACTGTGATTTGTGGGCTTCGTCCATCAGAAGTTGTCGCAAATTGGTACGCTTGGGAATCCAAAGTCGGTCAAAATAATGAAAGACACCATTCGATTTATTCTCGAGTTGGGCGCCATCATTTAGAATCCTTTCCTTCCTCAAAGTTCGTTCAGCAAAACAAGCATGCTGCGCGTCGCGGATGAGAGTTTCAAGATTATGCTGGGCTTGAATATTACGAACGCTATGCAAATAGCTTCGTCGACTGAGAGCATCGGCAACGACGTTTGCTTTGCCTGGATGGTAACGAATCTCATAGTCGTAATGTTTGAGGAGTTCTACCCACCGGCGTTGACGCATATTCAGTTCCTTTTGGTCAAAGTTATGTTGCAGGCTCCTATGATCAGTGAAGATCATACACTTGGTACCGTAAAGGTAGTGTTGCCAAAAACAACTACACCAAGCTCGAGGTCGTGTGTGGTGTAGTTCTTCTCGTGGATCTTGAGCTGTCGAGAAGCTTACGCGATAACCTTATCTTGTTGCTTGAGAACGCAACCAAGACCTAGGTTTGAGGCATCGCAGTAGACTATAAAGTCGTCGTTTCTGTCGCGCAGTGAGAGCACGAGAGTATTGCAAAGCATAGCTTTGAGAGTTTGAAAGGCCTCCTCTTTTTTAGTTCCCCGAACAAAAGGTTTGTCCTTATGCGTAAGAGAGGTGAGCGGCAAAGCGATCTTAGAGAAACCTTCGATAAATCGGCGGTAATAGCCTGCCAGTCCGAGAAAAGAACGGACTTTAGACGGGTTCTTGGGTGTAACCCAACTCTTAACAGCCTCGATCTTTGCGGGATTGACATGAATTCCTTGACTATTGACAATGTGACCCAGGAATTGGACCTCATCTAGCCAAAATTCACACTTGGAGAACTTGGCATAGAGACGGTTTCCCTGGAGTAACTCAAGAACCAACGTAGATGCTGCGAGTGTTCGGCTTTTGACTTGGAATAGATCAGGATATCATCGATGAACATGATTACGAAGCGGTCAAGAAAGGGTTTGCACACTCGATTCATTAAATCCATGAAAACTGCGGGAGCGGTGGTCAAACCAAAAGGCATAACAACAAACTCATAGTGACCGTATCGGGTTCGAAATGCGGTTTTGGGGGTGATAGCCTGAGCATAGATCGATCTTCGAAAAACACGTAGCACCTTGTAACTGGTCAAACAAATCATCGATTCGAGGCAAGGGATAGCGATTCTTGATTGTCAGCTTATTCAGCTCCCTATAGTCGATGCACATCTGGAACGATCCATCCTTCTTTTTGACGAAAAGGACAGGTGCGCCCCATGGAGAGGTGCTAGGGAGCCTTTATCAAGTAGTTCCTGGAGTTGACTCGAGAGTTCGCGCATTTCAGAAGGAGCGAGATGATAAGGCGCTTTAGCTACAGGATTTTCTTCAGGAATGAGGTCGATTCGAAAATCGATATCGCGAGTGGGAGGTAACCCGGGTAAATCATCGGGGAAAACTTTGGGGAATTCACAAACTACGGGAACGTCTTTCACTCTGGTATTTCCTTTCTTTTCCTTCTCCGCTACTACAATGTTAGCCAAGAAAGCTCTGTATTCCTTGCGGAGATACTTGCTAGCTTGGACACATGACATGAGTTTAAAACCTTTCGAAGGAGTTTCTCCATACACACAAAGTTGATCACCATTAGCGAGCGAGAAACGATTCATCTTTTCGAAGCAAACAACTTCAGCATGATTTTCGCGAAGAAAATCCATGCCTACTATGATGTCAAAACTACCGAGCTGCATCGGAATCAGGTCGATAGGGAAGATGTGATTGTTGAGTTCAAGCGTACAATCACATAGAACAGAATTGACGGCAACTGTTCTTCCATTGGCAACTTCAACATCAAACGTCAAGGGGAGATGGGCGCGCTTACGATTAAGGAGCATTTCGAATTCAAACGATACAAAACAGTTATCGGCTCCAGTATCAAATAAACACGAAGCATATATACCATTCTCAAGGAACGTACCATTGACCACATTGTTGTCTGCTAGAGCCTGACGGGCGTTTATGTTGAAGGCACGTCCGCAGGCTGCTGGCTGCTGCTGTTTTTGCTGCTGTTGCTGGAGCTCTTGCTTCACTACCCTATTGGGGCACATGTTTGCAAAGTGGTTGGGATCACCACACGTAAAGCAAGCTCTAGCATGAGCTGCGGGTGTAGGAGCTGCTTGATGGCCTTGAGGAGCAGTAAGTAGAGCTTGTTGAGCAGGAGCTTGACCTTGAGTTGGAGCTGAAGCTTAACATGGACATGTACGGCAGTTTGCGGTGAAGTGGCCGTACATATTGCAATGTACATAGAACCGGCATGCGAGACCCACAGGGTGATGATAAGTGCAGGTAGGGCAAAGCGGGTGTGGTCCAGTGTATGCACGCTCACAGGTGCCGCTACTTGGCGGTGTGGAGGTTGCGGTTGGGCAGGTACTGTTTGGAGCAGGGCAGTAGTAACTGCACAGTTCTTGTTGCTGGAACTGTTGTTGTTCTTCCTCTTTCGGCGTGAGAATTTTGAAGATTGCGGTGCGACAGTGGTTTTAGCGGTTGAAGCAGCAGCAACTTGATGCAGATTCTTGGCAGCTTTGTCAAAATAACCAGCCCTGACTCGCTTATCGTTGATCTTAGCGGCAAGCAGGTAGGTTTCCTCGATTGTTGTCGTCTTGGCATCCTGAACAAAGTCTGCAACGCAATCCGGAAGAGCACGGATATACTTCTGGATTGTGATATCTGGGGTAGTAACCTGACCAGGGCAGATAATACTCAACTGCTTGAAGCGAGCAGTTAAACCACCGTTATCTCTGCCATCCTGCTTTATATGCCAGAATTCATCCTCGAGCTTTTGGAGTTCATGGGGTGGACATAACTCTTGCATCATTATGTTCTTCAACTTGTCCCAAGACAATCCGAAAGCTGCATCATTTCCTCGTTTATTCCTCTCGGCTGTCCACCAATCAAGAGCGCGGGATTGGAAGACGCCGGTAGCATTGACGGTGCGCATGTTTTCTGGACAGCCACTCTGGCGCAGGGTGAATTCGATAGAATCAAACCATTGAAACATGGCCGTAGGACCATCTTCGCCGGTAAACTCTTTTGGTCCTGCAGGCTTTGAACTGCTTGAAGCTAAAAGCGGCCTTAGGAGTATCAGTCCTGGACTCTTCCGAGGACTTGCTTGCATTCTCGTTCAGTTCACTGACGATCTGGTGGATGACTTTAGCTATTTGCTTAGAGACGAGAGCGGCGATTCGTTTGTCATCATGGTTTCGGCGTGCGGCGCGGGAGTGGAATGATCCAAACGACGACATTGTCTGCAATAGACATCGCCATAGGACTCAAACACAATTTCAATTAATCCTAGTATAGTCTAGCGATACACCATAAAGCTCAGGAACACGTAGTCACATAAACACAGAATCACATAAGCACATAAACACAGAAGCACATAAGCACATAAACTAACCTAAACACATATGTTGCACGTATTCACCGATCCTTCACAGCACGTATAACGATTAAATATAGCGATTGCAATTAGCAAGCAGCGGCTGCGATAATCACAGGAGATTTGTTGGCGTTTTGAGGTAAATGTGCAGTGCGAGTCGTGCGTGTTGGTTAAATCGAATAGCGAAAAGCGAGTAAATCCCTAAAATCGAACACATAAACACATAAAATCACATAAAATCGATAGATCACAGAGATAGCAGCCGCGGATTCCAGAATTGAAACACATAAAATCGAGGAGAGATTGTCTCAGGTGTATAGACATCGACTACCCAAAGTGATTCGACTATTCACAAGGATCTTAGGCACACACTTTGGCTTTCTGGATTGTGCTCTCGCTTCAATTTGAGCGATCGGCACGCATCCTTCCAGTTACAGCGTGACCCAAGTCGTTGGAGTCCGTCGAGACTTTGGTGAGAGTTTTGTAAAACCAAAAGTATAGAGCGGAACGAGTCCTCAATGTACGGGTTTCACCCCTGTCTTAACGACTACAACCCTGTTTGTATGATAAAATCATTAGATAGATAAGGAGATTTGCGTCAAAGTATGGATTTCACTCCTGATTCAACGCAAATTCTCTTGTTTTATGGTAAAAATAACGAGTCGAATGAGTGATCTGGTTGAGAGTTTACGGTTTTCACACCTAATCTTAACCAAATCATCCCATTGTGTGTATGTCCAGCCTTAGGAAAGGCTGATTTTGCGCAGAACTGTAGTATGCGATTTTGCGAGAATATGCAGTCCGTTGGTACTTAGACTATAGACTAGGTCGTTTCTAAGACATAGACCCGGACTAGGTCGAGTCTTGCCTAATTCCCTATAGTTGTGGCTCTGATACCAATCTGTCACACCCCAACCGATGACGGAGACATCGGGGCGCGACACTGAGCGAAACAGACTGTCCAAGAGAAATTCCATAACAACTACTTTACTGAATAGTTAATATTATCTCCCATACCATAACCTATTAAGCAAATCAGTTATTACAGACAGTGATATCTCAAAGACAAATATCATGTTCCGACAACTCAGATTTAGATAAAAATATATTGTCTTTGTTGGTTTCTAGATTCCACAAAAGCAAGAGCACAACATCCTAAGCATTTCAAACACCTGTCACATATGTTAAAATAGAGGTCAATACACATAGTGTAAAGGTGAGCATACAAGTTTAAATAGATATAATAGAGTTCGAAATCGTTTACGCATAAACAGCATGTAACATGTATAATGCGAAGCTAGTAGGTTATCGACAATTAAATATGCACAGACTAGACTGCGAGTTGTAGAATGCGCAACACATATCACCACTGTGACATGTGAGAGGTAACCTTAACAACCCCTGTCCACGACAGGTGTTGAGTCCAAACAAATCGTACTATCGTTGCTAAGGCGTCAGGCAACAATCAATGTGTTAACATAACATACAAGCATTCATCGAGTAACAAGTAACATGCAATAATGGTCAGCATTTAAATAGTGTTTGCATTGTGTGTTTGATTATGATTTAGGATAAGTAACATATGTAACACTCTAAAGTGCGATAAGCAAAAAGGGTTCGAGTATACTCACAGCGATGGAAATAGATTGAAGGGAGCGCTAGAGTTATTAGCCTGAACAGTTAACGATAGCATAAGCGAAGAGTGGTGCATAACACGGTGAAAAGTGTCCAAGTGTCGGATGGTAATCCGATCGGATGGTCACTCGATCGGATGTCAATCCGATCGGATGGTCATCCGATCGGATGGTCATCCGATCGGATGGCCATTCGGTCGGATTGACATTCGTTTGGTAAGGATGTGTTTGTGTATGATGGCTTTGAAGTTTTCGTTGTAGCTTTTTGAAAATAGAGAAGTACCTCTACCCTTCAAGTCGATCGATCGAACGGCCGTTCGATCGGATTGTGATCCGATTGGCGAGGCTTCTGAGTTGAGAACAAGTTTACAGCAGGACGATCACTCTATCGGATGGCAATCCGTTGGAACTGACTAAACATTGATCATGTTGAAAATTGTTTAAGTGTTGAGCCTCAAGTGCAATATGATCGGATGGCGGTTCGATTGGATGGCAATCCGATCGGACGGCAATCCTTTCCAACGCATCTGATCGTTTTGAACTTGATTATTTTGAAAGTTTGCGGTTTGTTCGAGACGGTTTGACAACGTATTAAACAACAGAACCTCGTCAAGCCCCAAGTCGTCCGATCGAACAGGAATCACCTAAATCCGATCAGTTTACTGGTTCGTGATTTTATTCTTGTTTAACCCGTAATCGGTTGTCTCCTTGGTAGTAACCAGATCTTGAACCAACTCATCACTAAGAAAGAGTATAAGATCAGAACGACCTCCGGTTCTACCGGTTTTGAGTGTATTGAGTGTAAAAGAGTTGAAAGAAAGTTGGAAAACCATCTTTCAATCCTTTCCACTTTGAAAATGTTTAGATCTATGCAAAATCATTGTCTATTCATGTGGAAATCTTTCAGATCTAAGTTGTCCTTGGTGGAATGAAGCCAAATCTTGAAGTTCATAAGAACTCCATGATGACATAACCCTAGAACACCTCAAATCCGTTGATTTCACGGTTAAAAGTTAAGATTTAAAGGTGAAAAAGATGAAGGAGTGCGTGTAGATCATAGAAGTACAAGATTTGAGTTGAAAACTTACAAGAATCGCGAGAAATAGAGAGAAAGAAGGCTTGAGTGCGACTGGTCGAGTGGAGGAGCTGTCACATCATAAATGATGTGACAGGAGGGTATTTATAGGGTTTCCAAAAGTGGAAAGTGCATAAGTTTCGGATTGGCCACTGATCGGATGGCAGTTCGATCGGATGGCCACTCGATCGGTTGGACATTCGATCCAGGTGTCCGGCGTGTTGAGTTTTGTCATTTCGATTTACGTGTTGAGCGTTGCGATGCGATTCGAGTGAGCGATGCGATAGTATTAACCATTAGTTACACAAATAACCTAACTACTATATCTAACATACAATCTCTATAAATAACTTGCGTTTAGCGTTTTGCGATTGCGATTAGACACCTCAACATAACATAACATGCACAAGTAACACATAATGGCACACACACCTAAAACAATATCCAGAACACATAATTCGAGTTGCGATGCGATAGCGATGCGTTTAGCGTTAAGTCGATTAGCGATTAAACATGCGATTAAATAGCGATTAAACCTCGATTATTAATAGTTACTCCACAAATACAACTAAAGCAATTAAATAAAAAGATTTGATTACAAGTCATTAACGTACAATCAATAGTTAAGCAAGGAGTGACAGATCGTAATTAGCAATCTTTTCTTCCTTTGACTCTGACTTTGACTTGTACTTTGACTTCCCAAAAAGCGGATTGTTACATGTTATGTCAAATCCAGAGACATCTTACTCTCAATGAATAAAAGGAACAAATCCCTTCTTGACTACATACATCTCTCACAATCACCTTGTACAAAACCTGAGCCTAGCTTTATGTACCGTCTTATTACAGACAGCGAAGAACTAAGTCAAGGTACAATATTTGGTAAATATCAAGACCCAATATGTATCTCAGGTCAGAGGATACTATGATATTCTCCTTTACTCAAATTTACTTATGATCAATCACAAATGATTCCATGTAGTAACATTTGAGAGCAAGTCAGTCCAATATTTGTATCCCACAAATATCTATGAACTTTGGTAGCAACACTTTGCTCTATTTTCATACCTAATGAATATCCACCAATCCAAGTTCATAATAGTCTTACATTCATATTTGTTCCCACAAGTATGATCGACTACGGACATTTAGAATAAGTAACTTATTCATGGATTTAAACATGCTAAAATGGAACATAACTCAACATACCATAAAAGAGTTAAAATAATAATGGTTCCAATATCCAAATACAAAATAGATCAAATCCAATCACTGGAATATCGAAGTCCTAAGGCACAAGTATGATCCTCTCATGCTTTGCCCTTTTAAGGAGCTTTGTGAGTGGACCCGTAATATTTTGATCAGTGTGAACTTTGCGAATACATATATTTCCTTTTTCAACTTCATCCCTTATGTAGTTGAAAATCCGCTCAATGTGCCTAGACTTTTGATGTGCCCGAGGTTCCTTGATTTGAGCAATCACACCATCGTTATCACAAAAATCTCTAGGGGTCCTGAATGGTAGGGACTACCCCTAGATCGGCAATAATTCAAGTGGCATATCCATATGATTTATCTCGATTAATGAAGTGGTGATGCATTCAGATTCTGTAGTGGACAATGCTACCCTGATTGTGATCGAGAATCATCTCGATCAGTTTGGAAACTCATGTTCGTGTAACCCTTTACAACGAGTTCCGAATCCCGCATCCTTGTAACCCTTTACAACGAGTTCCGAATCTCGCATTCTTGTAACCCTTTACAACGAGTTCCTCTTCACTAGATCCATATATTAGAAATATATCCATAGTCCTCCTAAGGTATTTCAATATTCTCTTAACAGTCATTCAATGATCGTTACTTGGATTTTGCTGGTATCTTCTCGTCATGCTTAAAGCGCATGACATGTCCGGTCTAGTGCATATCATTGCATACATAATGGATCCTATAGCAGACGCATATGGGATTCCTTTCATTCTTTCTTGCTTATCCTTTGAGCTTGGACATTGAAACGCTTTCAATATTGTCCCCTTTTGAACATGTACCAAACCTTTCTTAGAGTTCTCCATCTTGAACCTTTTCAAGACTTTGTCAATGTATGCACTTTGGTTTAAACCTATCAAGCACCTTGATCTATCCCTATAGATCGTTATTCCCAAAATATAGGCGATTTCACTAAGATCCTTAATGGCAAAACAACTTCCAAGCCAGGTTTTTACACCTTCCATGGTTGGAATGTCATTTCCAACTAGTAGAATGTCATCGACATACAGTACTAAGAAAGTGATAATGCTCCCACTAGCCTTCTTATACACACAAGCTTTATCGACGTTCTTAATGAATCCATATTCCCTAATCTCTTCATCAAAAAAGTGATTCCAACTTCTCAATGCTTGTTTTAATCCACAGATTGATTTCTTTAACTTGCATACTTTGTCAGGATGTTTTGGACCGACAAAACCTTCAGGCTGAACCATATAGACATCTTACTCAAGATATCCATTAAGGGGAGCCATTTTGATATCCATTTTCCAAATATCATAATCATATTATGCAGGTATGGCAAATAATATCCTTATTGACTTTACCATCGCCACAGGCGAGAATGTCTCATCATAATCAACCCCTTGAGTTTGAGTGAAACCTTTTTCTACAAGTCTCTCTTTATAAGTATCCAAGTTACCTTGCATGCGGTTTTCTTCCGGAAAACCCACTTACTTCCAACCATTTTGGAATTAAGAGGTGCTACAACCAATTCCCATATTTGGTTGTCATACATGGATTGCATCTCTATGTTCATGGGTTAAAGCCATTTGTCATAATTGGATTTTGACATTGAATCATGGTATGTGGTTGATTCACCCGAATCTACCACGTAGCATCCATCTATGAAAAATCCATATCTTTCAGGTGGACTACTAATTCTACTAGATCTGCGAACGTTTTGTGTGTATTGATCAACCACTTGATAGTTTTCAACAACCTCTTGTTGAGTGCTAGTATCAACCATAGGGTTTAACCAAAACCGAAACCCGAAAATTTCATATCCTATGAAGCATGCACTCTTATAAGCGGCTCTGATACCATTGTTGGGTTTTTCACATGTTTATCAAAGTGATTTCATCCATATAAAATCAAAACGCAGCGGAATATTTATTTAAAACATGTTACTTTCATGATTTAAAATTCATTTTATATGTAAAACCCAATTCCCGTATCCATATATGGACATGCATGCTATCAAAATAAAACACAACTATACGGTGTTTTAAGAATACTACATTCCAAGGAGTAAAAGATATGAAGAAGATGATGCTTCTTGAATTGTAGTCTTCAAGTGTAGAATACCTCAAGCTTGTATACCCCAAGCCTTCCAACAAACACTTTAAATTTAGCTAGGATTTTACACTTGTAACACACTTGAAAAATCCCTCATAATCAACCACATCATGGCCCAAAATTTGGAGCAATTTTCTAGAGTTCTTGCACTTGATTTTTCAAACTTAAAAACCCTCTTGGATAGCACACTATGGCCGAAAATTTGAGAGAGTATTTCACAAGTTCTTGCAATTAAAATTCAAATGAAAAATCCCTCATGGACCCCCCATCTTGGCCGAAAGTTGAGAGCTCTCTTTTGAGTTCATCATCGTGAATTTTGTCTCTAGAAGTCTATTAAAAGTGTGAGAGAATAAAAGCCATAATTCACCCAATCAAAAATGATGTTGTAAGTGCTTTTTTTGCAAGTAATCTAATTGGAGGAAAAACCCCATTGGGAAGAGAAGGTGGCCGGCCGGCCATAGGGCTATAAATTTTGTTCAATAAAAAATTTTCCTTTTCCAATTTTAAGTCTTGTATTATATTTATAACTTTTATAAATATAACATCATATATTTATAAGACTTTTATGTAACAAATCATAACTTTTATACTGTTATTTAACCTATTAAATAACAAGATAAAATATTTTCTCAAAATAAATTATCCATATAATTTATTAGTTTGTCAAGTGCAATTATCTAGAAAACTATTTTCTAAATATTCTAAGTGTTAATATTTATTTGTTTGATCATATCACAAATAAATATTATAAGTGTTTGTCTAGCTTGTTATTGGGTATGACTCAACTTGGATCATAACGTACTAGCCACATCAATTTAATATGTGTCTTGGGCATACAGAGTCCAACAGTGGCGGTGAGTCGTGACGAAGGTGAGTGGCGACGGTGGCGAGCGAAGGTTGGTGGGTGGCGGCGGTAGAGGTTGGGGACGACGGTGGGAGGTGGTGAACGTCGGTGGTGGGTTGCGGCCGGGGGGGGGGGGGGTGGATGCCGGCGGTGTTGGAGATGGGTGGTAGCAGTGGCGGCGGCCTGTAGTAGCGGTGGTTGGCGGTGACATCCTTGGTAGCTACCATGGCGGGTGGCGGTGGTGGGTGGTGGCGATGTTAGTGGATTGTGATATTGTTAATGAAGGATGATAGAAGGAATGTAATGGAAAAAAACATGGGGGTAAATAGAATGATTTTGAAGGAATTGAATGCCTTATGTAATGGGCGATTCCATTCCCTTGACCAACCAAACACGTTTTTCTCCATTCCCTCTCAATAGTCCATTCCGCTTCTCATTCTTGCATATCAAAAACTACCTTACTAGTTAAAATCAATTAGTGTCTGTTTGGTATGGGGTAATGGAATATACGAAGGAATGAAATGGACGAGGTAATGGAATGGACGGGGGAATGCAATGGTTCATTACCATTCCATGTCTTGTTTGGTTACCATGTGTGAATGGAAAGAATTATTATTGTGTATTGTCTAATAGGCAAGAAAAACGGAGTAATAAAATCAGCGGTGAGTGGTGGTGGTGGTGGTGGTCAGTGGTAGTGGGTGGTTATAGGTGGCGGTGGTGGGTGTCGGCGGCGGCGGCGAGTGGCGGTGCGGCTGTGATGACGAGTGGTGGTGGCAGCAAGGTGGCCGTTGGTGGTGGGTGGCAGTAGAGGTAGCGGTGGGTGGTGGCGACGGAGGCGGCTAGTGGTGGCAGTGGTGGTGGCGTCGACGATGGTGGTGGGCGGCGGCAGCGGCGAGTGGCGTTGGCGGTTGGTCGCGGCTGTGGGTGATAATGGTGGCGAGTGGGTGGCGGCGGCGACGATGGCTGTCGTGGTGGAGTGGTGGCGGGTGGCGGCGATGGTGTCGGTGGTGGGTGGTGGTGGTGGGTTGTGGCGAAACTGGTGGGTTGTGGTGTTGTTGATGAATGGTGCAAAAGGGGATGGAATGGAAAAAAAACATGGGGGTGGAAGGAATGATTTTGAAGGAATGGAATGCTTTTTGGAATGGTTGATTTCATTACATTGACCAACCAAACACCCTTTTTTTCATTCTCTCGTAATCATCTATTTCATTCCACCCCTCATTCATGCATACCAAACACTACCTTAAGGTTAATCCGTTAATTTTATTTTTATTTTTAAATACACAAATAAATAAATAATAAAGGGAAAACTACACGTTTTGTCCTTTATGTTAATACCATATTTCAGGTAGTGTCCTTTTACATGAAAATTGATTAGTTTTGTACTTAATGTTTCAAAATTTTGCACATTACGTCATTTAACCCTAACGCAGTTAAATTTTCTTGTTAAATCTGGTCACTCAAATGTATTTTAATCTTTTTATCTATTTATGTTAAAAATAAAACTAAAATAAATTTAAAATTTATTATTATATATACATATATTACCACTAATATCTCTTTCTCTCAACCAACCCCACCTCCACCAGCCACCATTCCCACTTCCACCAGCAACCACTCCACACACTATTTTGAAACGAGATTATTGTGTTCCAAAAAACAAATGATTACAGATTAAAAACACATGCTATTTACAATTTTTTTTGAAAAGAGAACTTCATTAAAAACACACCCCCGACCCAAACGGGCAAAAGGCTATACACAACAAACACCTCCGACCCAAACGGGCAAAGGGCAGAAAATTATAACATATACAACGGGTATTTACACCAATCACACGAACTAATACTATAACAAGACGTTCTATTTTTAATCCAATCATACCCTCTCGATTTAATCTCCCTAACAAACTCCTGTGGGCTTCGGTTGATTTGCTTGAAAACCATTTCGTTCCTACCTTTCCAAATACACCAACATGAAATTATAACCAAACCTTGAATGATTTTCTTAGTTTTTTTTACCACATTGAGAATAATTATGGATATCCAGAAAATCTTTGAAGTCGAAAATAAATATCGGGGGTATTTTACACCACACACTTATCTCCGACCAAACACACATCGCCAAAGGACAAGCCGTGAAAAGATGCTCCACCGTTTCCTCGACCTCGTTACAAAAAGGGCACATAACCGATATAATGTCAACATTCCTTCTTCTTAAATTCACTCTCGTAGCAAGCCTATCCAAATTATCTCTCCAAGCCACAATGTTGCATTTAATAGGCACCCATTTGCACCACTCAAAATTAGGAAGCTGACTATTTTCCCTTTCGTCAATTAAAGCCTTTTTTATTATCTTCACCGAGAATCCGTCTTGGCTATCTTCATTCCAGCTCCACCTATCTCTAGAACTGCTAAGAGTCACCTTATTTAAGGTCTCTCTGCATTCCTGCCACTCCTTTATCTCCACGTCCGACTCTGGCATTCTAGACCAATACCAATTGAAACCGCCATTTCCCCTATTCATCTCCACCCTATCTGCGACCCTGCATGTTTTAAACATTTCCAACCCGAACAAATGTGGCCATCTAACCATAAAAGGCCTATCTCCCTCCCATGTGTCAATCCAAAATCTAATATCCTCCCCGTTCCCAATCTTACCCAGGATAAAATGGTTTAAACCCTTCCCTTTAATTTTAATATGGTTAAACGATTTCACGATATTTCTCCAACACCCTCCCAAATTACCATTACAAGGAAGAAAACTTCTTTGAATTAAATTACCATGACAAGCATCGACCACTTTCCTCCAAAAGTTTTGATTTTCTACCCTGTATCTCCACCCCCATTTAACCAGAAGAGCCTCGTTAACCTCTTTAATGCGATTGATACCCAATCCCCCTTTAGATTTAGGCCACGTCACCCACTTCCATGCCACCCAATTTATTTTATTGTAATCATTTGACCCCGCCCAAAGAAATTTTTTCATTTTAGCTTCCAACATCTTAATGACCCCAACTGGAATTTTATACAGCGACAAGTAATAGATAGGGAGGCTTTCCAACACCGAATTGATCAGGGTGAGTCTCCCCCCCTCGAAATAGATTTCGCTTTCCAAACCGACAACCTTTTATCAAATACCTCAACTATCGGAGTCCAGTTACTTATTCTATTCATATAGCCCCCACCTTAATCCCCAAGTATGATAGGGGGATGTTGTCCGTATTACATCCCACCACGTTGGCCATATCATTAATATCGCCATCTTCCACCCCCATCCCATATAAATTAGATTTATGTAAATTAATTTTTAAGCCCGAACATAGTTAAAAAATTCTCAAACATCTCGCCACACTCAAAACATTTTCCTTATCCCATTCCCCATCAAAAAGGCGTCGTCCGCATAAATTTACAAATCTGCCATTCATTCTTGTAGTTTATATGTACGAGAAGCAGTCAACAAAACACTTAGGTGCTGTTTGTTTTTGCAGACATAAACTGTCTGCAAGCTGATTTCATCTGTTTTCATGTCTGCAACTGAAGATGTGGTCTGAAGCTCTGCAAGCTGTAAATAGAAGACTGTTTGTTTTTTTTTAAAAGATAATGTCTGCACAAACTAAAGCATCATACATTCATGAGCAACTACACCAGCCAAACTCTCTGCATTCTCTCTAAACACCAGCCACCGCCACCGCCACCGCCACCACTTCATCATCATTGTCATATTCGAGTATAACCTTAACAGCAACATCATCATCTTCTGTAACATAAAAATGGTATTATATATTATATAACCATTCTCAAGTCCCAACCAACAGACCCTCCTTATGACATAAACACTATCACAAACAAATTGTTAAAAAATAAACAAAGATGAAAAACCTTAATTGTTAAACAACTCAACCCTGTACTCCATCTCCTTCTCAGCCATTCCAAAGATCTATAGAACAAACATTCACTTATTTTAAGTCAAACACCATCAGTCAATAATCAATTTGCGTGGCCATATAAAATCCACAAAAATTGCATTTAAGTTCGAAACCTAAACAGTTTGAAGCTCAATTTGAGCATAAGCATACGTAATTACCTGTTCTTTGTCTAATGCGGTCGGCATATTGTTGTTGGCAGCCATTAACGAACTCGCTGTTTTGTTTAGCTCAATTTGAGCATAAGCTCCGACCAACCACACCGATCATTCTCTCTCTCCCTGTTTCTTCCGCCGCTGCCATGAACGAACTCGCCACCGGTCGCGATCAAAGAATCTCTGACGACCGGATTCAAGAGAAAACGAGTGGGAAGGGGGGTTGTCGAGGGAGAGAGAGAGACAGAAGAGAGAGAGGACGGTAGGAGGGAGGAAGGGCCGACCACCGCAGGCGGCGGCGGCCATGGTGGTGCTAGTTGTGGTGGCGGTGGTGGAGGAAGAAGTTAGGGTTTGGAGATTTGTTGAGTTCTGATATGTTATATGAGTTTTGTGAAGATGAAAGAAGAAAGGGTTCCCTAGCTTTTTTTTAAGAGGAAAGAAGCCATTTTCAGATCTTTTTGAAAAAAAAAACAACCAGTCTTCAAGGGGTAATGTCTGAGCGCCTGCAGACATTAGCTCCTTGAAGATGTTATAAGAAAAAACAAACACCCCCTTACACACCTGCCACCAAAAACATCACAAACACCGTATTCTCTTAACTGGAAATTGGCATTATTTTACATGACACCTGGGTTTTTGCAAAAACCATAACTAATACATTTTTTGGAACGACGATTTTCTTGTATTAGGTTATCGCACACCCTAAATTAGAGAGCTCTGTTGGTTCACTTCGGCCAGACTATCTTGTTTTAACCGGGTCCACGCTGGCTTCAGATTTTGGCTTGGGCACTCCCCCGGGAAACCTTACTGCCGAATGCCACTTGACAGCCATTGTGTCACCACGAGAGCCGAACACTCTCTGGTGTAACACCCGGTGGTACGAAAACCCGGGTGAGCTCAGGATAGAACCTGACACATCTCTAAGGAGGCTAGGCTCTATCCATCATTGCCTAATTAACCAAAGTGACACAAGTGGAGAATGAACTTGAATCTCCATTAAAGAATCCAAACCTCCCTACCACTGGGCCATAAGTGGTGGATCCATAAGTAATACATATTCAAGGCTTTTATGAAGGTATTGTGCAAGATTTTGAGACATTAAATACAAAAATAACCAATTTTCACGTACAAACACACCGCCTAAAATATGGTATTAACATAAATGGCAAAACGTATAACTTTTCCAATAATAAATAAAGATGCAATTTTTCATCCATGCATCCATTATGATTTCGTTAAAAAACTAGTTCCTTTCCTACAGGAAAAAAAACTTTAATGATGACAGGTATGAATGTTGAAAATATAATTGCATCATATGCATAGACATTAAATAAGCATGGCTGGGTGAGTGCATGGGCCATCAAATGACTTGGATTTTGATGATGATAGATCCAAAAGGGTTTCAATTATTGAGGTAAATACACATTTATTTCTTGGTTATTAGATTTAAATAACTTAAACTAGGTGGATTTGTCCGCGCGATGTGGCGGGAACTCGGTCGGTATCGGTTTGGTTTGTTATACAAAGGAATTTGATTGGTACCGGTTTGATTAGTTATGGTATTGGTATGGCACCGACAATTGAATTAAAGTCATGATATGTCAAAAAAAAATGTGTTTTACATTGACAACAAGAAAAAAAAAATCTTTTTCAACAAAGTTAATAAAGAGACAATAAGAAAAAAATTTCGATAATAACTACACCGGTACCGATGTCGGTATCGGGTCGGCAACAAAGTTAATAAAGGAACGATGAGAATAAATATTAAATAAAGTTGCGTGTTCAACTTTATATAAAAAGTTTTTGAACGTGAGTTATCGAATGAAAATCCAATTATATAAAAACTAAATGGGTTAAAAGTGTATAAATTTTTAAGTATATACCGATACCGGTATCGACTTGTTCGGTCGGTATACATTTTGTTTGTCACGATAACGCTATGACGTCGGCACTTGATCTAGCCTACTATACAAAAAAAAAAAAAAAACTCTATTTCGTATACAGCTCTGTTTTCAATAAAATTTATATAAGAATGTCGAGAAATTAAATCAAACACAACCACGCATTTAGTTTTTTTAAGCAAACGAACGCAAGTTATTGGAGAAAATTAAATTTGTAGAAAAAGTTGAACGATTAAAAACGTATATTATACCGGATAAACGAATTAATTATAATTGTAATAATGTCTAAAATTGAAAGGCTTTTACCGATGGCATCCGTTATTAATATATATATTTTTTTGTTTTTTAGTTTGGAGCTAAAAAAATAATTTAGAGCACTGTTCATTGGCTCCTGATATTGATATTCATAGCGGAATTCCCCCCGCGTGTTACGGCGAAAATTCAGTCGGTATCAGTTCGGTTTATTACGGTATTGGTACACCGGCAGTCTTTATAGCAACCGTTGTACATTGATCAATGACCATAAAAACCAAAATCGGTAACTATTCATCTGATATCGATACCACTACCGTTGTTGTTTAGTAAGAGTCAGATTGGTTTGTGACGTCACCATAGGCTAAACATCTTTAAATATAGATATACACACGTTTTGAATCATGTTATTAACGTTTTTAAATGTCTCATAAACAACAAAAAGTTAATAATAGACGCGTGTTTTTTCAAATATTTAAGTATCATAAAATGTAAGCATCACATATTATATATGTAAGAACATAAGATTTTATAAATTGAATTATTATTATTATTATTATTATTATTATTATTATTGTTTTTTTAAATATTTAAATATCATAAAATGTAAGCATCACATATTATATATGTAAGAACATAAGATTTTATAAATTGAATTATTATTATTATTATTATTATTATTATTATTATTATTATAAAACTACTGTTCATTAGCAGTTTCAAATCATATGTATAATATTCATTATTATTTGGTTAGTAACTTTTCTAACTTACAAATTCTATCACATTATTCCTTTTTTTTTGAAAGGTAAATTTTATAAAACAACCGACCGGCCTGGCAAAAAACCGTAGAACCGCGCCAAAAACCTACAATATGTACAAAGAAAAATTACACCATTCTCTCCAATTTAAGTTACTATGCTTTGAACGACATTTTAACAAAAAAAAAAACCTAGGGACCTCACCTCCCAAAAAATCTCAACACTATTACCATTCCCATTTGAGAAGATCTTGACATTCCTGGTTTTCCCAATGCACCAACAAACCACGAATATAAGCCCTCGAATAATCTCCTTAGCTATCTTGTCTCCTGCTACACCCCTGTGGAATTCCATAAGGTCATTAAAGAGAAAGCAAATATGTGAGCTATTTTGGCCCAAACACACATTATTCCTAATTTTCAGTTTAGAGTAAATTACAAGTTTTGTCCTTTATGTTTACATCAAATTTCAGTCGCTGTCCTTTTGGCCAAAAGTTTACAGGCGGTGTCCTTTACCTTTCAAAATCTTGCACGTTTTCTCTTTTAGGCCAAACCTGGTTAGAAATTTCAGTTAAAAAATGTCATGTGCAATGCATATTAGGGTAAAATGGTAATTCCCTCTCAACTCTTTTAATTCCCCATTTATGCTATGTCCATGAGGTCTGAATATATGTAATAAAGAAATATATAAAGATTTATTTAAAGAATTGCCCAACATAAACTGCAACAGATGAAAATATTGTTTCCATTCCATCAAATAAGAAAAATACATAGGAAAACACCGTATGCTACTATGCTCACATACTCCAATCACTCACAATAGCATATTATAGCATTCTTGTAGAATACAATAAGTGAGAAAAAGCATCTTAATTGACATTATTATTCTTTATGGACAACAATTACCCATTGGTGTCCCAAATGCACCCGGAGGCAGTTCATCAATCTCCGTTCCAAGAGATGGTCCATCGTCTCTTAACGGTTCACCCAATTGAGCCTCCACACAATCAATCATCCTTCGTAACATTATCTTCTGTTGAGTCAACTCATACGCCCTGCTATGCAACAACGGCTCATTGAACTAACTGGCTAGAATCTGAATCCGAATCCGAACCCGACCCTGATCCGGACCTTGACCTTGACTTGGCCCATGACTCATGACGCGACCTGGACCGTGAACCGTGGTCACTCCCACCACCGCCGCGGTCAGCCACAACCAACTCTTGTTTAGCAGGTTTTAATACATCCTTGCGTTCCCCAACTCTTGTTTAGCAGGTTTTAATATAAAGATTCCGATAGTTGTGCTCTTACGGCCTCGGACGGATACATATCCGCCGCAAAACAAAATTAACCACAAGAAACCAAATTGCTCAAACAAACGTTTAAAATTACAAGCTTCAAAACTTTAATCTACAACAATCAATGAATCCCTAAATTAACCCTCTTAGATACACAACCCATAAAACCAACAAAAAATCCAATAAATCTGAAACATAACATAACAAAACAAAAAATCTCATAAACTAAGAATTAATCAGAAGGATGAACACATACAAGCAAAATTATTCACACCATGCTTGTCCATGAGGTTTGAATTATTGCCTCTTTTCCACAATAGCATAAAACCATGATCGATTCCAAGATGAAGAAAACCCTAATTTGATTACAGAGGAAATTGAAGAGATGAACTTGGGTTGGTTTGAGTTATAAATCTATACTATCTATAATAGGAGACTTTCAGCTAATGTAAGTCTGCCTTTGTGTCAACTTATAGGCTATGCCATGTGTAAATGCTGATGTCATAATCTTTTTTAAACACTCCAATTAAATCAATTTTAATTAATAAATAATAATGAATAATAAGTTGGTGAAAAAGTTAATAGAAAGATGGAGGAAAAATTGAATTTCAAAATTCAAAATTCAAAATTCAAAATTCAAAATTCAAACCTGTGAACCTTGAAAATGAAGTGGAGAGAGAAAGTCCCGCATGTGAACCTTGAAAAACCCTGGTTTCTCTCTATTTGGTCTCTCTTTCTTCATTGTGAGACCAACAACAAGAAATTGAAGGTTTCGGGAATCAATCCAAGCCTTCAGTCTTTTCTTATCGAGCTAAGACAACACAACAAACACACGTGAGCCATTTTCAGTTTGTTTTTCTTCTCTCATGGTCTTACAGTCTAGGGTTTTGCTTTGTTCATCCTCTTTGATGAACGAATATGTGGATTTTGTTGCTGATTATTGTGTAATATACATCATGTTTGCTGAGTCATGGAGTAATATACATCTGTTTCGCCTGTATAGATGAGATTGAAGTTGAAGAGGATGAGCGAGAAGAGCCTGATGGTGAAGATGTTGATCCTGGAGATCAAGATGATGATGAAGATGAAGATGAAGAGGATGGTATGAAGTTTGTATAATTGGTTATATTTTGTTTCAATTTGGATACTGGTGATGTTATTGATTGTGTAGAAAGATTGTTAGGGTTTCGTTATGTTTTGCCCCAATTTTACAGATTATTGTTAAATTATTTGTCACTTATTTGCAGAGGTAATGAAAGTTTTGATATTTTTAGCTTCATATTAATCAATTTATTATGTCATGTTGTTAGGGTTTCTTTTTTGTTCCTATGTTTTCCCAAAATTTCAGATGTTATGTTTGAGGTCAGGGTTTAATTTCAATGATTTTGTTGGGTGTTTTGAACTTTGAAGGTCATTTGGGCTTTAGGTGATTTCGCTAATTTTGGATTTTGTAGGTTCCTGCTTATCTAGGGTTTCTAAATGTAACACCTCATAAATTTATGTCCAAAAACTGATTTTTAACGTGGCAGCTTGCATGTATACGCGATTCAGCGAGTTTTGCCACCCTTTATCTGCATGTTACACGTCCCTTAACACCTGTTATCACCTATGGAGTAGCCCTAACACTTGTGTCCACCTCCTTGCACTTCCTTGGCTATATATAGAGCCCTTGGTTGCATTTGTGAACTCACACTTTGAGCATATCACTTGGAAAGCTTCCAAACTCTTGCTCTGAAGATTTCTGGAGCTCAAGGGCACTTCTCAAGCATTCTTAGTCGTGCATAGGACTTCAGTAAGTGCCCATAACCTTTCCTTAATTCGTTTTACTTAGTTAATTAGTCTAAAGTCAAACCGTCGTAATTAAGATTTGACTTCGTCATTAATATTAATTTGTCCAGTCAAATTCTAAATTGAAAGTACCTATGAGTTGGTAATTATGTGGGCAATAAACCCTTAAAAGAGCACCCTCTGATTCCCACTCTAACTAGGTCAATTGTCGGGTCAAAGTTAACTTTAAAAAGTCAACAGAAAACTAATTTTCGCATAAACACATAATTAACAATGTAGAAGCTATGCAACCTGTTTTATCATTCATATAACTTGGTAATTAATGTAAGAACATGTCTAAGCATGTTCAACCCGACAATTTTTAGTTTCAAGCTCGGTTCGGAACCGAAAGTATCAAAAGTAGATTTTTTGCTTTGGCTTTCAGTTCTGACCCATTAGAGCATGTTTTAGAAATGACTTAGGGTTCTTTTAGGATCAAGTTATTGATTAGTGTAACCCTATGAGGTTATACAACTTGGTTCATTAGTTATCCAATTCATATGCAAGTTTCCGTTATATGCCTAAATATTGACCATAATGCCCTTTTGACCTTAAAACAAGAATTTTGAAAATGTGAGAGGACAATAATCTTTATTACTGATTTATAAACATGTCCCTAAATTTTCACATCAATTGGAGGTCTAGATTAAGAGTTATGCTCAATAGCATAATTAAAAAGCTTTTTATTAATTAAACGGCGTAATTAGCATATAGCCTATCTAAACCCAATTTTTAATACCAAAATTTTTACCCACTGATGTAATATAATATTTTGAGATTTTTGAAGATTTTTATTTATTTTTAAGCTGAGCATAACATAGAGTTCTAAGCTTGATTCGCTTATTGTCGGTTTTGCCCTTTTGGGCTATAAAATGAGTTTTACAAATCCTTTTGATACCAAACCTTTTTCTACTGATATAATATGATAAATAAAATATTTTGAGCCTTCTGGAATAATAAAAATATCAGCTTTCCTTTGAAAACCCGGAAATGGCTCCAAATCGCCTTTTAAGCGTTTTTAACGCATAGTATGTATCAAAACTATTTTAAACATATAAGGGTTGATGCCTACTGATATATTAAGTAAATTTTTATATTCTATCAGCAAGTAAAAGTTTTTAAAGTCAGATTCTAGATTTGACCTTGTAAGCTTATGTGAAATTACCAAAATGTCCATTCGGTGCATAGTTTGGTTATAAATAATAAATTTCACATATATGTAATACCCTACTGATATAACCTATCAAATTAAGTATTTTTACTGATTATATCAGACCTGTAACTCAGATTTATATTAAATCTCTTTTATAACCTTTTAAATGACCAAAATACCCTTCGGGGCATAAATTGAGTTTAAATTCATTTGGGGCATAATAGAAGATATCTTACTGATGTCACAACATATTTAAGGCATATTAACTTAGGAAACTTGTATATGACTCTTTTGGTTACTCGTTACGCACTATTCGCGTTCGGATCGGCGTATGTAACTAGTTTGCATATATTAGCCGAAACGGGTCAAACCATATCCTTTTCATCTCAAAATCCAGAATGTGTTTAAGTTACCCATATTAAACAAGCATACAAGCTTTTCGGGTCAAAACCACATTCTAAATTGGTTTTCGCTTTATCATGCGTTGAACCGTATCTTACTTTTGAAAACTAACCGGTCTAAGTCTAAGCTTAATTAAAGACCCGTTAGGATTCTAATAGGTTAATAAAAACCTTCGTTCCAGATTTATGAGCCCAGTAAAAGCTATCTGTACTTGCTGATTTGATACGGCTGGGATTGAATTTATATTTAGCTCAGGTAAATACTTTTAACTTATTTTCCCTATACGGGCTTGGGGTACGGTATATAAAATACCGCTTGGTCGGGCATTGCATCTTTAATTGTATGAAGGTTAAATCATTGAAATGTCCCGTTGGAAAATGTTTTGTTTGCTTAAAGCCTTTGGGGGGTTAATGACCATGTCCCGGATATCCTTGGTATCATTTTACGAAATGGCCACGACCTAAGCACGGGGTGTAGGCGTATACCCGTCAGTGCATAAATAAATAATGTGGTGTGTCTATTAATCTTTAACCCGGTCTACAGATCGGGCTACTGAACGTATAACAAACATGTAATTCTTTTACAAGTATTATATACAAATAATTATCCCAAGTTATAAAAAAATTTTGTGCCGTTTGCACTCAAATCAATTTTCTTTAACATTTTCAAAATGAGACAGTTAAATTGTATTTACCAGTGTAAACTGACGTATTTTCCAAAAAGGCTAAGTGCAGGTACTAATCGGAATAGGCTGGCTACTCCTAGCATCAATAAAGAGTCTCGCAAGCTTAGATGCCTAAAGTCTATTGAACAATTTCCTTTTATTTGATCCGCCTGAGGATCCTTTACATTCCGTTTGTAATACTTTGATATTACTTTATATCGGTTTGTAATATATTTATCTTTTGCTTCCGCTGTGCATTTAAATTGTGTTGTTTGTCTATGATGATATCAACTACGTCACGTTACTCCCCACCGGGCCCACCGGTAATACGTGGAAATATCGGGGTGTGACACTAAATTTTCAACATCTCATTACCGGGTAAGAAGATGCACACCAATTCAGTTCCGTTTGATCCTCAGTAACTCATTAGATCTGTGGTTTTGACTTATTATAGCGTTTGAGCTCCACTTGAATTTGAGGGAAGGATCATGAGACCGAAGAGATGCAAGTTGTTGCTGATGATTGGATAACAACCAAGTTTTTTAGTTTTGACTCATCACAGATATGTTCATGTTTTTTTCTTTTTTTTTCCTTTTTAATTTGTGTCTGATTTCCATTCATGGTTTTTATAGGGCTATTTACGGGATGTTTCATTGCGCTCTTCGCTGGGAGATCCAACAGAACATCAACTATTCGTCTTTTTGGTAATATATACCATGTTGTTTGTTCGAGGCCTAGGAACTCAACATCTTCGGTTCCACCTTGAACGAGCCTGCTATGAATTTAAGATGGCAGATGTGGTATGTGTTCTTTGATTTAGTTGTTTTATTTCTCTGAAGAAGTTTATATCTTTAAACTGAAGTTGATTATTGTGTTTATCTTGCAGCTATAAATAGGGGTGGGTACATTACTGTCTCTCTAGGCTTACTTGCACCAATGAATACTTCATAATCAAGTTCGGTGAACAAGTTGCTTCAACTGAAGGCATTGCTTTGGTGGTTCTAGATACAACTCCTGGCAAGTGAGATTTCTTTTTATTTGAAGTTTGATTTATTTTAATTATATGTATGCAGCTTTTACACTTCCTTTCAATGTTTACTGAAAGCCTAATACTTGGTTTGTTCCACATATACATCTTCCGTTGTGTGTAACTTTAAACTTTACATTTATATTTCATCAGTCCTTTGCGTTTCATCTTTCCTAATCCCAAACCCTAATTGGATATTACTTATCATTGAACAGTCACTTAACAGTCTCCTGATTCCGTTTCAGCCTACAACACCGTACCTCCGCCTGTAGATGAGACTGAGCTCGTGAAACAGAAGGCTCAGGAGATCGCTGCTCGCCTGTTCAACAATGCTGAAGCTTCTAATGGAATTATTGTAAGTGATGATGCCTATATCTACCATGTTAATGATTTCATTAGTTTGGAAATAGCAGCTTTTTAATTTGATGTGCATTGAGATGTTTGAACTTTGATATGCTTAATTTTCCAGTAAACTACTGTATCACTTACTATTGTTATATGATAGAGACTAAAAAGTTGTGTAACTCAGCATGAGACTAAAAACTTAGGATATTATTCTGTCTTTTAGTTTTGCTTTTCTTTCAGTTACTAGAGAAGGCATTGTTGGCATTTTTGTTGCAACAATATTTAGTAGCATATGTACTGCTTATACATTATTATATTACTGATAATTTATCTGGGTTATATCTGCAACTATTGCGACTGTTGTCACAATTGTAGAGATTCTCAAGAACATTGGATCCGCTGTTGAGGAGAGTAAGAATGTTTATGACAGCTATTAGGGCTCTATATGTGCGAATCGGTTGAAAAATTTGTTTCTGTATGTTAATTTGATGTATTTGAGAGTTTGTTTAATGAAATTCTGTTGATGAAATTCTGACAGTGAGAATATCAAAAGCATTCAAGGATTTGGTGATGGTAAAGATATTAAATACGAAGAAGTTACGAGTTTTCAACAACAAGATTCATGGAATGCTTATATTGTTGGTGTTTCTTAATGATTTTTTTGTGATAAAAACAGTTTATTTAAGTCATTTAGCTGTTATATCAAGAATTAATGTTGTTTATACTTGATTTATCATTGTGTTAGGTGGTCGTTACCGGAGATCAAAGATTGTTTGGAAGAAGCGTGTAACACCCCGAAAAATATAAAACTTTATATTAGAATTATAAAGTATAAATAAATGAGAATTTACCAACTAGGAATTTTAACCTAGTTAGTTACAAGTTTAGAAATAACCTATAGTAGGGTTAAAAACAACTAAATTAAATGTTGATCAAAATGGAGGGACCTAAGTTGTAAAAATTGAAACTTAAATTTTATTAATCAAATAAAACACACCAAACACCCCACAAGGAGGTGTCTGGTCGTACAAGCAGAGCAGGGGGGTGATCCCCACACATCAAAACCCTAAATCTTCACTAAACTTGCAAATTGAAGGCTCAATCCAAGTTTAAATCGAAATTAAAGCATAGATTCTTGATCCTCATCGCAAGAGGATTCCAAGGTATGTAAAATTTAAGGAAAACTCTCAACTTGAATGTCTCATGAAATTGGGAAAAATCTGAATTTCTAGTTGCATGTGTGTATTATGATGATTAGGAACAACTATAGTGTCTAGGGACAAAACCCTAGACAAATAGAAGTTGAAATCATATGAAATTTTGGTGAACCCATGAACACCATTGTAGGTGATTAATGGGTTATGTGTAAATTGATGAACACTAGGATATTGGGTGTTAATCTTGTGTAATTTGACAAATTGGAAGTGATTTCAGAAATCTAGAAGCTAACAATCATGTAAAATGTTGATTAAGGTGAAATTAGGGCTAAATGATAAGCTAGAAACTTGTCATATAATCATGTAAAAAAATATGCCCTTAAGATGTTTGTGAAAATGCCTCAAAGAAGGCTTAAAATAGAAATTTAAAGATTAAACGCATAATTATGATGTTTCAGTGTATTATGCGATGTAAGGTTTAAAGAGAGTTCTAAACATGTCTTGAATTGAACTCTATAGGAAAGGATACCGGAACGTCGAGTGGAGAAGCCGGTGGTGATTTGCGGTTAAAGGGCGTACACTAAGGTATGTAACTTGATCCGTTACATTCGTTGAATTCTGAATAAACTATGCGTTATTGATAGAATTTATATTGATTATGGTTGGAATGTGAATTGATAGACTTAGTATAGTCAACGAACCAAATTGGTAATCATCATAAGTGGATGGTTCCACAAGATGAGCCAATGGATCTATTAGTTGTGAAAATTGTAGTTTTAAGCGTTCTAGTAGTCGATAATGGCGACAATAATCACAAGGGCATTAAACCATGAAATTGGTAAGAAATGTGGGTGATAACAAGCCTCGGATGTTGGGCATAAGGCGCCATAGGTTTATTAGTTAGATGGTAGTAAAATGTGTAAGGTTAGAATGGGTCGAATAATTACATAGTGACATATGATCTTTCGGTCCGTAAAATAAATTTTGGATATCAAATTTATAATAGTTATGTCGGTAATGAATTTACAGACATATAGGAAGAAAAATCACTTAAAACGGACTTACGAGTCAAAAGTTATGCACATTTGAAGTTGAAATCTGAGTTTTCCGGAACTGGCAGAATATGCAGCTCAATAAACATGAGCTGCTGGAAAACCCGATCCCCCGCGCCACGCGGAAGAGGACCGAAATTGTGCCGCGACACGCGACGCCCGCCGCGCCACGCGACAGAATGATCGGAACCTGCCGTGGCACGCGGCAGGGTAACTTTCAAAATTTTTATTTGTTTTCAATTGTTTTGATGCTAGATTTCAATTATACGTGTTATATTATTGTCAAAATTAACCTTTGATGTGGTTTTGACATTAGGCGATGTTGGTGAACTTACGGACGACGATCAAGCAATGATGAAGAACCGAACACTACATTTTGAAGCTTCCGCAATATTTTAAACCTTTGGTCGTTTTGTGTATGGGTTGTAAACACTAGTTAAACAACTTTTGAAATGTTTTTAACTTAGTCATTAGTTGACTAAGGTTGATGTTACTTATGAACTTTGTTTATGAAAGTCATATTACTTAAACAATATTTTATTTGAAATGGTATATCCTATTACTAAAATCAAGTAAAATTAGACGGGTGTTACAAGTTGGTAATCAGAGCTTAAGGTTGTCAACAAAGTGTTCGGTTCAAGCTTGATCGATTGTCCGGTAAGAATTAACTCATTATGTTAGTAAATTATGTCTTATGTAAGGAATGAGAAACAAATTGTTATGCATGGGAAGAGCGTGTTAACACACTCAAACCCGGAAAGTGCATTAAATGTGAACGGTTAAAGCAAGTTAGGAACTTGGCTAAACCGAAACAAACAAAGCAATGTCATGAATGAAATGTTTAACGTTTGACGTAAACATTTCAGTTTCAAGATGTCGAAAGGGAGCAATAATGATCCGGTGCCGACAAGCACCGAACAAATGAAAGAAATAATTGCCGAGGAAGTAGGAAAGGCAATTGAAAGCAGTCTATCCAGGTTTATAGACAAGATTCAAGGTACGGTGTTGTCACTCGTAGAAGAACGAGTTAAAAGGTTGGAGGATACGGTCAACCTTATGAAGGACAAAACTGGAGAACGTAAAGGATGCTCATATAAGGAATTCATGGCGTGTAAACCGCCAATCTATAACGGGGAAGTCGACCCGATAATTTTCCAAAGATGGTTGGGTGACATTGAAGGGGTGTTTGAAAGGACCCATTGCGACGAAAGCGATTTCGTTGCTTACGGAACGGGTCAGTTAAGAGGACAAGCCAAGGATTGGTGGGATAACAAAAAGAATGAAATAGGGGCCGAAGCGGCAAGAACCATGACATGGGAAGAGTTTAAGACACCATTTCTTAAACATCATAGTCCCAAGGCGGTCATTAACAAAATCAAGGAAGAGTTCATGCAACTTAGGCATAAGGGTGAAACCATAGACAAGATCACGGCGATGTTTATGGATAAGATGAAGTTTAGTAGTGAGTTGGTGACGAACGAAGAACAGAAAATATACTACTACTACTACAATATGTTGAGCGCTGAATATAGGGAGTTTATGACTCCTTCAAAATACGAGACCCTTACCGAAATCATTAATGTTGCTCGGGAACGGGAAATCGATTTGAAGAAGCAAGTCGAAAGAGGTGAGCGAAGGGCACATGATGTGAATCCAAGCCCTACAAAGAAAGCCCGAACTGGAGAATCGGAAAAGAAGGTGGATGCCAAAGGTGGGTCGCCAAGTTGTAAAGTGTGCGGGAAGGGACACAAAGGCGAATGTCGGTTCAAAGACAAGCCATGCCCCATATGTAATAAGACGGGGCACACGGCCTCGCTATGCCCGGGAAAAGTCTCTGTTTGCTACAAATGTTATCAACCCGGCCACAAAAAATCCGAATGTCCGGACTTAGTTGGAAAGAGAGATGTTAAAGAATCTCCAACAGATGCTCCCAAAGCGAAGGCTAGGTCCTTCCAACTCACCGCGGCTGAAGCAAAGACAGAACCCGATGTGGTTTCAGGTATATTCACAATTAACTCAATTCCAGCACGTGTATTGTTTGATACGGGTGCGAATAAATCCTTCATTTCGCATGGATTTATTCGACATCCTTCATTTGTATTGACGAAATTACCTGTGCCCTTAGAAGTTGAAATAGGGGACAACAAAAGTTTTATAGTTTGTGATGTTTGTCGAGGTTGCAAATTAAGCATCGATGATGAAGAATACTTGATAGACCTAATCCCGATGTCAATGGGAGAATTTCAAGTAGTCGTTGGGATGGATTGGCTAGCCCAACACCATGCAAAAGTCGTGTGTTTTCGTAAAGAGATAAAACTAACATCTCCGAGCGGGAAACACGTTACCATCTATGGCGAAAAAGGAGGTAACCCCATAGTGTGCTCAATGTTGAAAGCTCACAATCTTATGAAGCAAGGATGCAAGGCGTTCATGATATACGCAAATGAGCCCGAGAGAGAATCACGGAAGATTGAAGATGTACCGGTAGTACGAGATTATGAAGATGTGTTTCCGGAAGATTTACCGGGGATATCGCCTGAACGGGAAGTAGAGTTTGGGATCGAATTGATTCCGGGCACAAAACCCGTAGCAAAAGCCCCGTATCGACTCGCACCGTCGGAATTACAAGAGTTGATGTCCCAAATTCAAGACCTGCTTGACAAGGGATTCATAAGGCCGAGTGTGTCTTCTTGGGGCGCACCGATATTGTTCGTGAGAAAGAAAGACGGGAGCATGCGCATGTGTATCGATTACCGGGAGTTAAACAAACTCACGGTAAAGAACCGATACCCGCTTCCGAGGATAGATGATTTATTTGACCAATTACAAGGTGCGAATTGGTTTTCAAAAATTGACCTTAGATCTGGGTATCACCAACTAAAGGTCAAGGAAGAAGATGTGCCTAAGACGGCTTTCCGCACGAGATACGGACATTACGAATTCCTCGTGATGTCATTTGGGCTAACAAATGCACCCGCGACTTTCATGGACCTCATGAACCGGGTTTGCAAGCCAATGTTGGATAAGTCGGTCATCGTGTTTATCGATGACATCTTGGTGTATTCGAAAAGTGAAGCGAAACATGCACACCATTTACAAGAGGTGTTGGAGACACTTAGGCGAGAGAGGTTATATGCAAAATTCTCTAAATGTGCGTTTTGGTTACGAGAGGTACAATTTCTCGGCCACGTCATAAGTGCTGACGGAGTATTGGTGGATCCATCCAAGATCGAGGCTGTGTCAAAATGGAATCCCCCGAAGAACCCTTCGGAAATTAGAAGCTTTTTTGGGGCTTGCGGGATACTATAGGAGATTCATTCATGATTTCTCCAAGATTGCGTCACCGCTAACAAAGCTAACCCAAAAGAAAGAGAAGTTCATTTGGGGTGTCGATCAAGAAAAAGCGTTTCAAACGCTAAAAGAAAAGTTAACTCAAGCTCCAGTACTGACATTGCCGGACGGAGTCGAGGATATGGTGGTTTATTCGGATGCTTCACTATCGGGGCTTGGATGCGTCCTGATGCAACGGGGCAAAGTTATAGCTTATGCCTCGAGACAATTGAAGATACACGAGAAGAAATATCCCACGCATGATCTTGAGTTGGCTGCGGTGGTATTTGCCTTAATAATATGGAGGCACTACCTATATGGGGTAAAGTGCACCATATTTACCGATCACAAGAGCTTGAAATACTTCTTCGATCAGAAGGAGTTAAATATGCGACAAAGGCGATGGCTAGAAACGGTGAAAGACTTCGATTGTGAAATACATTATCACCCCGGAAAGGCTAATGTGGTGGCGGATGCTCTGAGCAGAAAAGCGGACTATGTCCCAATACGAGTAAGGTCGATGCAACTCGTGGTGACCTCGGGTATACTTGAACGTATTCGAGAGGCGCAATTAGAAGCAATGAAAGAAGAGAATTGGAAGAAAGAAAGAATAATCGGTCAGTTGAAAGATTTGTCGGATGGGAATAACGGGTTGAAGACTCGATCCGGAAGGATATGGGTCCCACATACTTGTGGGGTGAAGGCGCTTCTACTTAATGAAGCTCATAAATCTCGATATGGTGGAAATGGGAACATATTACAATGGACCTATTAACCAAGTTGCCTAAAACAAATCAAGGTTTTGATGCCATATGGGTAGTGGTGGATAGATTGACGAAAAGTGCTCACTTCATTCCGATCCGTGAGACTTATACGTCAGAAAAGATGTCAGAGGTTTACGAGAATGAAATAATAGCACGTCATGGGGTGCCGGTATCCATCGTGTCTGATAGGGATACCGGGTTTACTTCAAATTTCTGGCGAGATTTCCAAGAGCAAATGGGAACCAAATTGTTCATTAGCACTGCGTACCATCCTCAAACAGATGGACAGAGTGAAAGAATGATACAAACATCGGGGGACATGCTACGGGCGTGTATAATCGACTTTGGAGGAAGTTGGGATGTTCACCTACCGTTAGTCGAGTTCTCGTATAATAACAGCTACCAATCTAGTATTAAGATGGCACCTTACGAAATGCTTTATGGTAGGAAGTGTCGAACCCCGGTATGTTGGGGTGAAGTGGGACCACGTGAACTCGCCCACCAAGATATAGTACGAGCCACAAATGAAAAGATTGAAATAGTTCGGGCACACTTGAAAGCGGCTCAAGACAGGCAAAAGGCGTATGCTGATAAAAGGAATAGGCCAATCGAATTCCAGGTTGGCGACATGGTCATGCTAAAAGTTTCCCCATGGAAGGGCGTTATTAGATTCAGAAAAAGGGGGAAGCTAAGCCCGAGGTTTATTGGGCCATTTAAAATTATCGGAAGGGTTGGCAAGGTAGCTTACCGCCTTGAGCTACCGGAGGAACTAAGTGGGATTCATGGCACATATCACGTGTCACAATTACGAAAGTGCCTAGCAGACGAAACGGCCTATATTCATTACGATGATATCGAAGTGGATAATAGTCTGAATTATGCGGTGAGACCGGTGGAGATTTTAGACCAAAAGGTCAAACATTTACGGAATAAACAAATTGACCAAGTCAAAATCAAATGGGAGCATAGGAAAGGTTCGGACACTACGTGGGAGTCCGAAGAGGAGATGCGACGTCTCCACCCTACATTATTTGGTACGTACTTCGGTTTCGGGGACGAAACCCTTTTTAAGGGGGGTGGACTTGTAACACCCCGAAAAATATAAAACTTTATATTAGAATTATAAAGTATAAATAAATGAGAATTTACCAACTAGGAATTTTAACCTAGTTAGTTACAAGTTTAGAAATAACCTATAGTAGGGTTAAAAACAACTAAATTAAATGTTGATCAAAATGGAGGGACCTAAGTTGTAAAAATTGAAACTTAAACTTTATTAATCAAATAAAACACACCAAACACCCCACAAGGAGGTGTCTGGTCGTACAAGCAGAGGAGGGGGGCGATCCCCACACATCAAAACCCTAAATCTTCACTAAACTTGCAAATTGAAGGCTCAATCTAAGTTTAAATCGAAATTAAAGCATAGATTCTTGATCCTCATCGCAAGAGGATTCCAAGGTATGTAAAATTTAAGGAAAACTCTCAACTTGAATGTCTCATGAAATTGGGAAAAATCTGAATTTCTAGTTGCATGTGTGTATTATGATGATTAGGAACAACTATAGTGTCTAGGGACAAAACCCTAGACAAATAGAAGTTGAAATCATATGAAATTTTGGTGAACCCATGAACACCATTGTAGGTGATTAATGGGTTATGTGTAAATTGATGAACACTAGGATATTGGGTGTTAATCTTGTGTAATTTGACAAATTGGAAGTGATTTCAGAGTTCTAGAAGCTAACAATCATGTAAAATGTTGATTGAGGTGAAATTAGGGCTAAATGATAAGCTAGAAACTTGTCATATAATCATGTAAAAAAATATGCCCTTAAGATGTTTGTGAAAATGCCTCAAAGAAGGCTTCAAATAGAAATTTAAAGATTAAACGCATAATTATGATGTTTTGGTGTATTATGCGATGTAAGGTTTAAAGAGAGTTCTAAACATGTCTTGAATTGAACTCTATAGGAAAGGATACCGGAACGTCGAGTGGACAAGCCGGTGGTGATTTGCGGTTGAAGGGCGTACACTAAGGTATGTAACTTGATCCGTTACATTCGTTGAATTCTGAATAAACTATGCGTTATTGATAGAATTTATATTGATTATGGTTGGAATGTGAATTGATAGACTTAGTATAGTCAACGAACCAAATTGGTAGTCATCATAAGTGGATGGTTCCACAAGATGAGCCAATGGATCTATTAGTTGTGAAAATTGTAGTTTTAAGCGTTCTAGTAGTCGATAATGGCGACAATAATCACAAGGGAATTAAACCATGAAATTGGTAAGAAATGTGGGTGATAACAAGCCTCGGATGTTGGGCATAAGGCGCCATAGGTTTATTAGTTAGATGGTAGTAAAATGTGTAAGGTTAGAATGGGTCGAATAATTACATAGTGACATATGATCTTTCGGTCCGTAAAATAAATTTTGGATATCAAATTTATAATAGTTATGTCGGTAATGAATTTACAGACATATAGGAAGAAAAATCACTTAAAACGGACTTACGAGTCAAAAGTTATGCACATTTGAAGTTGAAATCTAAGTTTTCCGGAGCTGGCAGAATATGCAGCTCAATAAACATGAGCTGCTGGAAAACCCGATCCCCCGTGCCATGCGGAAGAGGACCGAAATTGTGCCGTGACACGTGACGCCTGCCACGCCACGCGACAGCCGCCGCGCCACGCGACAGAATGATCGGAATCTGCCGCGACACGCGGCAGGGTAAATTTCAAAAATTTTATTTGTTTTCAATTGTTTTGATGCTAGATTTCAATTGTACGTGTTATATTATTGTCAAAATTAACCTTTGATGTTGTTTTAACATTAGGCGATGTTGGTGAACTTACGGATGGCGATCAAGCAATGATGAAGAACCGAACACTTCATTTTGAAGCTTCCGCAATGTTTTAAACCTTTAGTCGTTTTGTGTATGGGTTGTAAACACTAGTTAAACAACTTTTGAAATGTTTTTAACTTAGTCATTAGTTGACTAAGGTTGATGTTACTTATGAACTTTGTTTATGAAAGTCATATTACTTAAACAATATTTTATTTGAAATGGTATATCCTAATAGAATGTTTATATGTTAGGAAATTATTGTACATAATTAATTCAGAATATCTCCTTCTTAGTAGGAGATTTACTTTGTATTTTATATAGGGTTTTGTATCAATGGGAAATCAATCAACGAATCAATTCTATCATGGTATCAAAGGCCATACGACCCTGCCACCCTTTTCTTTTCTGATTGCCGCCGACCGAACATCCTTCTCCACTGTTCGCCGTCGTCGGACCACCCCTTACCCTCCTGCTTCCCTTCTGTTTCGCACCTCTGTCTCGTCTTCCCTCATGGATTCTAAATCCCATCCGGCCCTTGCTGTATCGAACATCAAGACTCATGTTCCGGTCACTCTCGAGCATGATTTGTCTCACTACACCACATGGTCTGCCCTCTTCAAGGTCCAATGTCAAGTGTTTGATGTTCTTGATCACCTCAGCCCTCGCCCGGAATCCACTTCTTCATCTACGGATTCAGCGAAAAACGCCACTGAACCGGCCGACGCAACACTTTGGCAGCGTATAAATGCTTTTGTACTTCAATGGATCTATGCGACCATCTCGCCCGACCTTCTTCACATCATCCTCTCCCCTGGACAAACGGCTTACGAAGCCTGGACAGCTTTGAAGAACCAGTTCAACGACAACAAAACTACCCGGGCCGTCTTCCTCGGTCAGGAATTTGCTCACCTTTGTCTCGATGGTTTCTCCTCCATGTCGGAATATTGTCACCGGGCAAAGCACCTTGCTGACCAATTGAAATCTGTTGGCTCTCCAGTTGATGACAGTATGTTGGTGATTAAAATATTAACTGGGCTAACGGAACAATATGACAGTATTTCCACTGTCTTACAGAATCGCGACCCCTTACCCGACTTTACTGAGGTGCGTTCGCGCCTTATTATGGAAGAAGATAAAAAGAAGCGTCAAACTGCCCGCGCTGCTCAACAGTCCGCCACCGCTCTCACGGCTTCGGTGTCAACTTTTTCCCCGGCTAACACGACTGACCGTGGTCGTGGTCGCTCACGCGGACGTGGTCGTGGCCGCAACTATAACAACACCAGAAACTACAACAATCGGGCCTCTCAACCGAACACACCGAATCACCCGTACATTATTTTTCCAAGCAACTGGACGGCAAACCAATGGGCCTCGCTCTTGCAAGGTTCCTCCTCTCCTGGACACTCATCTTCGGCTTTAAACACACCTCCATGCCCCTATCCCTCCAAGCCGAATAACAATAATCAGAACTCACAAGGCATTCTCGGCCCTCGGCCCGATCAAACCACCTACACTCCTACGGATATTGAACAAGCTTTGTACACCATGGCTTTAAATCAACCGGATCACGGTTTCATGGACACTGGTGCTACTACCCACTCCGCAAACGAACAAGGTATCTACTCCCCGTCTAATTTTAATAAGTGTACTGACAAAAATATTATTGTTGGTAATGGCATGACCATTCCGGTTTTGGCACAAGGCAACCAAACCTTACCTCCCCATTTTCCACCTTTAAAATTAAACAATGTTCTTTTTGCCCCCCAAATCATTAAAAACTTAATTTCAGTTCGCCGACTTACTACTGATAATCTTGTTTCAATTGAGTTTGACCCTTTTGGTTTTGTTGTGAAGGACCTCAAAACTCGGGCGCCTATCCTTAGATGCAATAGCACCGGCGATCTTTACCCACTGACACAACCACTTTCCACCATCTCTCAACATTCCGTCCTTGCTGCTGTTACTCAAGATCGCTGGCACCAACGCCTCGGCCACCCGGGCGACAATCTATTGCATTCTTTAAAAGTTTCTTCTAGTATTTCTTTTGGAAAACCAAACAATAAATTATGTGAACCTTGCGTCTTTGGAAAAAGTGTCAAATTACAATTTCATGATTCAGTTAATTGCACTTCTTTACCTTTTGATATTGTTCATAGCGACTTGTGGACCTCCCCTGTTTTAAGCACGGGCGGGCATCGATATTATGTCTTGTTTCTTGATGATTACTCTAATTTTTTATGGACTTTTCCTCTCTCGACTAAGTCCCAAGTATTTGCAACATTCACAAAATACTATAATCACATTACCACCCAATTTGAACGAAAAATTAAACAATTCCAATGTGACAACGGTAAGGAATATGCTAATAACAATTTCTTGCACTTTTGCAACAATCACGGTATGCATTTCCGTTTCTCTTGTCCTTACACTTCGTCTCAGAATGGTAAAGCGAAGCGCAAAATCCGCACCATCAACAATATGCTACGCACACTCCTAGCCCAAGCTAACCTTCCGTCGAATTTTTGGCATCATGCCCTCGAGACTGCCACATACCTTCTTAATATCCTACCAAATAAAAACCGTGATTTTTTGTCACCTACTACTCTCTTATATAAATGCCAACCCGAATATCAACATCTCCGTGTTTTCGGGTGCTTGTGTTACCCCATTCTACCCACCACTACAATCAATAAACTTGCCAATCGGTCTCAACCGTGTGTATTTCTTGGCTACCCTCCAAACCACCGTGGCTACAAGTGTCTCGACCTCCAAACTCACCAAATTTTCACTTCTCGTCATGTTCAATTCGAAGAAACAATTTTTCCATTTAAATTTCAATCCCCCTCCACACCTAAATCCTATAACTTTCTCTTTTCTCCTCTCGTTCCTGTTCACCCAGCCCACAATGTCGACCCCACCTCCTCTCCGCCTTCGGCCCAAGCAGCCCCGTCCCATACCACCTCTCCTTTTATTTCCCCATATCTGTCTAGCCCAGTTCATTACATCTCTCCCTACACCTCTCAACCCTCATCATCACACCCATCTAGCCCACTCCAACCGACTAATACCTTCCAAATGTCCGGCCCAGCCCAACATACCACTTCTGCTACCAACACTACTCTTCCCAGCCCAGACAACTACCCCTTCCCCGAGTTCTGCCTCAATCCCGAGCCCACACATTAGCTCACCTTCCGGCCCACACATTAGCTCACCTTCCGGCCCACCCTTATCTCCTCATTCAACCCCAAACCTTGACGCTCCTTTGACCCACATACCGACCACCAACAGCCACAGTTCCACCCCGCACCCCCCCACTCGAACTATTAGAACTCGATCCATGAGCGGGATCGTTAAACCTAAACAACTGTTTTCTCTCCATACCACCACTGTTGCACCAATACCCCGAAATCCTCAGGTTGCCTTGTCCATTCCTGAATGGGACCGTGCCATGACCGATGAGTTTAGTGCACTTCTTAAAAACAAGACCTGGGAGTTAGTGCCTCGTAAATCGAATATGAATATTATACGTAGCATGTGGCTGTTTAAACACAAGTTTAATTCTGATGGCAGTTTGGCACGTTACAAGGCTCGTCTAGTGTGCGATGGTCGCCGTCAACAACCTGGTATAGATTGCGGGGAGACATTTAGTCCGGTTGTCAAACCGGCTACCATTCGCTTGGTCTTATCTTTGGCATTGGCTCAATCCTAGACTATTAATCAGTTGGATGTCACTAATGCGTTTCTTCATGGAACGTTAAGTGAGACAGTTTACATGTATCAACCATTGGGGTTTCGTAGTACTGACTATCCGGATCATGTTTGTCTTCTAAAGAAATCTTTATATGGCCTCCGACAGGCACCTCGGGCATGGTACCAACGCTTCACCGATTTTGTGGTTTTACAGGGTTTCACGCAGAGCAAGTCTGACACTTCTTTATTTGTCTATCGTCATGGTCGTGACGTTGCCTACTTGCTGATTTACATGGACGATATTATTCTCACCACTTCATCGGATGATCTTCGTCAACACCTCATGCAATGTTTAGCTGGAGAATTTGCCATGAAGGATTTGGGATCTTTATCATACTTTCTGGGTATTCATGTGACACGAACTGGCAACAACATGTTTCTTTCTCAGTCGGCCTATGCTAAAGACATTATTCATCGCGCTGGAATGGATTCGTGTAGGCCTGTTGCCACGCCAGTTGATACACAGTCCAAACTTAGTGCTGATTCCGGTCCTATGCATAATGATCCTACTACTTATCGGAGTCTCGCGGGTGCTCTCCAGTACTTAACTTTCACCCGTCCTGACATTTCTTACGCCGTTCAGCAAATCTGCATGCATATGCACTCTCCTACAACGACACATTGGAATGCATTAAAGCGCATTATTCGTTATATACAGGGGACGGTTAATTTGGGGCTTCATCTTGGTGCCACTGACTCGTCCTCCTTGCGAGCTTACACTGATGCTGACTGGGTAGGTTGCCCAGACACTAGACGATCTACATCAGGTTACTGTGTGTATCTTGGGGACAATTTGATTTCTTGGTCGTCAAAACGGCAGTCTACTATCTCTCGGTCTAGTGCTGAAGCTGAGTATCGCGGAGTCGCCAATGTTGTCGCTGAAATCTGCTGGCTTCGCAATCTTTTACTCGAATTGCATCATCCTCTATTACGTGCCACTTTGATTTACTGTGACAACGTTAGTGCTATCTATTTGTCCGGTAACCCTGTTCAGCATCAACGCACGAAGCACATAGAGCTTGATATTCATTTTGTTCGTGAGCAAGTACAGAAGGGCAATGTTCGAGTGCTTCATGTTCCGTCTCGGCTGTAGATTGCTGATATTTTTACTAAAGGCCTGCCGCGTGTCTTGTTTGATGATTTCCGATCCAGTCTTAACATCCGGCCACCCTTCGCTTCGACTGCGGGGGTGTAATAGAATGTTTATATGTTAGGAAATTATTGAACATAATTAATTCAGAATATCTCCTTCTTAGTAGGAGATTTACTTTGTATTTTATATAGGGTTTTGTATCAATGGGAAATCAATCAACGAATCAATTCTATCATATCCTATTACTAAAATCAAGTAAAATTAGACGGGTGTTACAAGTCGGGATTTCGGTGTGTTCATTTCTGGATCCGTCAGATGTCAGATGCCTGACAGTGAGAATATCAAAAGCATTCAAGGATTTGGTGATGGTAAAGATATTAAATACGAAGAAGTTACCAGTTTTCAACAGCAAGATTCATGGAATGCTTATATCGTTGGTGTTTCTTAATGATTTTTTTGTGACAAAAACAGTTTATTTAAGTCATTTAGTTGTTATATCAAGAATTAACGTTGTTTAGACTTGATTTATCTTTGTGTTAGGTGGTCGTTACCGGAGATCAAAGATTGTTTGGAAGAAGCGGGATTTCGGTCTGTTCATTTCTGGATCCGTCAGAAGCCTGACAGTGAGAATATCAAAATTATTCAAGGATTTGGTGATGGTAAAGATATTAAATACGAAGAAGTTACGAGTTTTCAACCGCAAGATTCATGGAATTCTTATATCGTTGGTGTTTCTCAATGATTTCTTATGATAAAAACAACTTATTTAAGTCATTTAGCTAATTATATCAAGAATTAACGTTGTTTAGACTTGTATCAGTATACATGGGAGCAAGCGGGATTCGACATTATTCAAAGGAAAACACGAATCAGTCTGCATTATACTCTGCATAAACATCAAAACAAGAAACTTCGCCACGCGTTTTCATACAGCTGGAGATTGTAATAGTTTCTTTATCTCCTTACGGTTGAAGGGTGTTTTAGACATTTGACTAACAGGCAAACGTTTATTTATCTTTGTGTTAGGTGGTCGTTACCGGAAATCAAAGATTGTTTGGAAGAAGCGGGATTTTGTTCTGTTCATTTATGGATCCGTCAGATGCCTGACAGTTAGAGTATCAAAAGCATTCAAGGATTTGGTGATGGTAAAGATATTAAATACAAAGAAGTTACGAGTTTTCAACAGCAAGATTCATGGAATGCTTATATCGTTGGTGTTTCTTAATGATTTTTTTGTGATAAAAACAGTTTATTTAAGTCATTTAGCTGTTATATCAAGAATTAACGTGGTGAATCCATTAGAACTTGAACAATTCCACGTCGTTGCAGACGTGATCTTCTTGAGCATTTCTTACCTTTTACTGAAACGTTTATTCAGTTTTAAATGATTATAATGTTACTTTCTCACCACTTTCTTTCTTCTGGATTATTTGCTTTCAGAATTGTGTTTTTTTGTTTCAACATAGTTCGAATTAGCACTAGTGTTAAGATCTTGGATGAGTGAGAAACAAGGTACGCAAAGAACTTTAACTTTTTAGGTCAAAACTGTTTCCATTCATATCTATATTTGTGAAGGCTTCGTAGGAAACATAAACCAACATTTGCTTCACGTGGTAGTATTTGTCTAAAACTCTAAACTGTCGTCCAAGATCATTAGAAAAGAGTAAGAAATTATGTCAAATTTGAAGGTCATAATTACTCTGTTTGACCTTTAAAGCCAAACATGAAGCCTTGGTTTATTGACTATGCTTGCGGATTGCTTATCTTGAAGGTTATACAAAGAGAAGTTCATGAGTATTGGTATTGTTTGTCTGATTGATTGTTGATTTTTGGAGTTAGATTGGATAAGGACGTAGCTGAATTGAGCAGCTCTGGATGCAGTTCCAGCTCAAACTGTAGATGCGAATTTCAAACTCCATAGGGCGACAAGTAAAAGAAGAAAAGCGGAGGTTTCTAGAAATACCAATCAGCCTAAATCATTCATAGTTTCATTTTTCTATATATTAACGATGTTTCTAGCATTTAAATAGGACTAATTTTATGTTATTTTTTTCGTTTTTATAGACCGGTTTTTAGAAATAGTATGCTAGATTTGGAGTAGTATGCTGGATTTGTTAAATCTGTTAGTTGACTCACAAATAAGTTTTTGAATTCAGCCTGATCGGCCGGATGAACCCGCAAGAATCGAAGAGGTCGGTGGTCGTGTTATATATTGGGATGGCGCTAGAGTTCTCGGCGTTCTTGCCATGTCTAGAGCAATTGGTATGTAATATGATCTGAACTTTTGATAATATTGTTTATTATTATTATTATAAATATTAATTGTTGTTGCTAAACAATCACCAGCTGATAACTATTTAAAGCCTTACGTGATACCGATAACCGTTGGTTCACCCGTTTGAGATTTGTTTAGAGAGAGATAGAGAAAGAGAGAATGGATATAAATATATATGTGTGCGCGTGATGAACTTAGTCAACCGAGCAAGTGTTACAGTCACTTCAACAGAAGTTGAATGTGTTGGTAAGTTGACTTTTTTCATTTTTTTTTAGTTCAGAGGATTTCCTAACATAAGATTGTTTGTTATTGAGAGGATTTCATGAACGTAGTCAACCGAGCAAGTGTTACCGCCATTTTTGAAGAAGTTAAGAGGATTTAACTACTAGACGACGTCGTGTGGAGATTCAACAACTTAAATTATTTGCCGCTGCCGCATCAAACATGGTGACGAAGAGCAACCGCAAGCGGAGAAAGGTTATCGAGAAGATTGAACCAAAAGAATGGGTCTGATATGTTTTTTGTTGCTGTAGCTACGGCTGTTTGGGCTCAACCAAAAGATTTTAAAGCGACTATGAAAGGATAGGCTGCGATTCAGATCCAGGCCGCTTTTCGCGGGTTTTTGGTAATTTGTTTTACTTGTGAATTTCCAGTATGACAGTTTGAACCATTTTTTAATCATTAGTTTATATTATATATTTTTTTTCAAATAGCAAAGGTAGTTTATTTTTTAAAGATACATATGAATTGTTTTTAAGAAATCAAAAATATAATAAAGGTAAAATGGTTGATTCAGAAACTTCTTGAGAATATGGTTAATGGATTTCATACCAAAATCAGGAAGTATTTGTAGTAGAGTTTAGCAATGGAATCGTACTATGGAGAGTCGCTTTCAAATGCTCTAAATGAACCGAACGTTTAGTGAATAGTTCAATGAATATGGTTCAACGGATGTGGGAAATATTTTATTTTTAATTAACTGATAAAACAGATGTTTGAAATCACTGTTGGGTTAAAACAGTGTTTTGTGGAGAAAACAGAGGTTGGTTTTTTTTTTTAAAAGCAGTGGTTTGACTTTGGTCAAATAGTGGTTTGATTTAGCTCAAACAGTGGTTTGACCTTGGTCGAACAGACTTTGGTAAAAACAGACTTTTGCTCAAAAAGACTTTGGTCAAACAATGGTTTGACTTCTAGATGTGTGAACTTATGATATTGTAATGTTTGGGATGTGACAGTGGATGATATATTACATATTAATGTTTATTAATAATTCTTCAGACCGTTAAAACCCTTAAATCTCACATTACGCGTCATTTCTGAATTCAGGATTCTTATAATTTATAAAAACGGTTTTGTTACACTATGGTCAATTCAAGATAGCAAACCAGTCTTTACAACAGGAGGAACATTAATGTTTATTAATATAAATATAGTAGTAGTCTTAACGTGCTTCAAGTGTATGTTTCTTCTTTCTTTCTTCACACCATAATCTGGTTATAATACATAAATGGACCTCAGGTGTGGAATGTATCTACTGGCCAAGGATTGTCTCAATATACAGAACACCAAAGGAGGGCTTGGTGTTGTTGACTCTCTCATGTGGACCCTACAGAGCATAACTTGTGTAAATAAACATTCTACAGTTATTTAGTTTAAGTGAAGTAGAGGCTTTGATTAAAAGATCAATAAGCCATCAAGTTGTCACTCGAAATTGGAACGCATCAGTTTCTCTTTGAGTCCGACTACAAATATGTGTACCTTATATAGAGATCACATTTATTTGTCCTTTTACCCGTCTTTGTATCTACACTATACAATTACCAATCAAATCTCTGTTAGAGACATCAATACGTAATATCATTCCTTTTGGTTCACAAGTTTCCTCGGATATGACTTCTTATTTAACTATTAATCTAAAGCTTTTAATACAGTATGTCAATATGGTGAATCAAATTCATCACTATATAACAAACAAAGAGAAATTAAACATAAAACTATGGTAAGTATCTTAAAATTCCTACTTAATAACAAGAAGGTTATAAAGTATAGTCTTACTACATAGGATTCTGTTTTTACAAGTTTTTTTGGATCTGTTTGATGATATTAGCTATTATTTTATGGGGTATTATAATTTTACCATCATTTGCTTTTGGTATAGTCTGTTAATCAGAGGTTTGGTTTTTAAAACAGAGGTTACAAACAGAGGTTAGGATTTCAAACAGTGGTATGAGAAACATATGTTTGAAACCTCTCTTTGGTTACAAACAGAGTCTTAAGAAACAGTGATTTGGCGAAACAAAGATTATTCTTTACTAACAGTGGTTGACTTTAGTCAAACAAAGTTTTAGATACCTCAAACAAATGATACTCTTTTGAAACCTAAAATATGTTTATTAATCAGAGGTTTGGTTTTTAAAACAGAGGTTACAAACAGAGGTTAGGATTTCAAACAGTTGTATAAGAAACATATGTTTCAAACCTCAGTTTGGTTACAAATGGTTTTCTATAAACGACCCGTGTTTGCACACGGGTCTTACCGCTAGGGATCCTGCGTTTTGTTCAATGTTTACTGAAAGCTTTAATTTTCTCAAATTCTCCGAATATCCTAATAACAATAGCAAGCGGATCTCTACTTCCAAGAGATAGAATGGTCATTGGTTCAACAATATAGACCAAGAATTGTTGTTATGATTGTAATTTTACAGTCGAGATCTGACTCGTGCGTTGTATTTTACCACATTTTATTCAAGTGTAAAGATTGTTTTATAAAGATATGTAACTAAATGCAAACAATTTAAATGATATATTATAATCTGTTTTTTAGGGTTTGATTTCGATCGTTATTAAACCTACCAGTGTGTTCACACGGGTCCTACAACTAGTGGGGAATTAAAAGAGTTGAGAGAGAATTACTATTTTACCCTCATGTGCATTACACAGGACATTTTTTAACTGAGATTTCTAAACAGGCTTGGCCTAAAGGATAAAACGTGCAAGATTTTGAAAGGTAAAGGACACCACCGTAAACTTTTGGCCAAAAGGACATCGTTTGAAATTTGATGTAAATATAAAGGACAAAACTTGTAATTTACTCTTCAGTTTATTTTCTTTAAGAGTTAATTACTATTTTTCGTCCCTGTGGTTTGTCAAAAATCACTATTTCAGTCCATTAGTTTAAAATTTGCGATTTCAGTCCCTGTGATTTCACTTTCGTAACCATTTCAGTCCACCTTCGTTAACCCCATCCATTTATTCTGTTAAGTACACGTGAATTGACCATAATGCCCTTATTAATAAAAAACAAAAAGATATCCAAATGAGTTAATTACTGTTTTCATCCCTGTGGTTTGTTAAAAATCACTATTTCAGTCCCAGTGGTTTCACTTTCGTAATCATTTCAGTCCAGTCTCCTAACATCGTCTATTTTACCGTTACGTTTTTAATGAAATACCTAAATTACCCTTGTGTTACTTAAATAAAAAAAACCATGGAAATTTAAAAGATTGTATTCTAGGACACACTTGTTAAAACACAACCCCACGCTACCCCACCCCACTCCATCCCTGCTCTCATTTCCGGCAAAAGTTTCCGGTAATCTTCTTCGGCATCACAACCCCACCCTCTTAATGTCCGACGACCCATTACCCCACCCCAATTAATATCTTCCTAGCAGCATCAATTAACATAATAACATTGAAAAATAATGCTAACCTAGATATTTTCTCATTCTAAAATCCAAAATTAAAATTTTGGAACCATATATGTAAAAATAGTGCCAGACTTCTACTTCTACTGAAGCCATGGTGGGTCGAACCCTACAATCCAATTTAAGTCCATATGTCATACAACAATAAAATCATATAAATTCAATAATAAAACCATATAAGTCCATATTTAATTAACACAAAGGTAATTTATGTATTTCATTAAAAACTTAACGGTAAAATAAACGGTGTTAGGAGACGGGACTGAAATGGTTACGAAAGTGAAACCACAGGGACTGAAATCACAATTTTTAAACTAATGGATTTAAATAGTGATTTCTGACAAACCACAGGGAAGAAAACAATAATTAACTCATTTAGATATCTTTTTGTTTTTTTATTAATATGGGCATTATTGTCAATTCACGTGTACTTAACATAATAAATGGATGGGGTTAACGGAGATTGACTGAAATGGTTACGAAAGTGCAACCACAGGGACTGAAATCACAATTTTTAAACTAACGGACTGAATAGTAATTTTTGACAAACTACAGGGACGAAAACAGTAATTAACTCTATGTTTAACTACTTTTAAAACTAATCTAACCCAAACCCAATTTTTTTACTGATGTGACTTATGTGTCAAAATATTAACTTTTTAATAACAGAATCTATATTAATTTTGTTTTAAAAATAAAAGAAAAATAAAAACATTTTTATCACCCCTAGCTCGTGCTCTCTTTATCTAATACCTCAACCATACCAAACCACTACCAACACACTAAACCCACCACCACCCCACCTACTAATCCCCCACAATAGCCTCCGACTAGAATGGTGCTTTCCCCAGAATTTAACCCCTCGTCTTCCTCAACGGTCCTTCGTCCCAAATTTCAGATTGATGAGAAAAACATTTTTAAAAGGTGGGACTGCCAATAACAGTTTTTTAAAACTTAGATTATTTATAGCTAATTACCTCTAGATAAGATTATTAAAATTCAATTTTCCTTTTATTTAATGGTTGAAAATTGCTCTAAAATTTGCAACCTTTTTCTTAAAGATTGTATATAGTTTCAACAATTAATGTCCCATAAAATTAATTGTCATTTAATTGCTAAGTTCTTCTGGAAAAAAGACGAAACACAATTACAGATAGGGGTCGTGAAGATGGAGACAATCGTTTGTGGAATGACTACTTTGCTCCAACGCCTGTGTTCCCTGAGAATTATCTAAGAAGGCCAAGCAGAATTGACATCCAATGACTACTAGAAGCATATTCATCTTTGCATGGGTCCCCGGAATGTTAGGGACATTGATTGTAAGCATTAGGCTGGGATAAACTGTCCAAGTGAATGGAAAGGTCAATATACGCGTGGTGACCATGTACATCCAACTATTATGCTAGAGGCAGTTGCATGGCCTTTGGATTTAGCATGTATATTTTGTTCTTAATCAATCGCTACTATGATATTAACGTTCTTAATCAATTGCTACTATTCAACCAAGGTCTAGAGGGAAATGATATTAATGTTCTTAATCAATCGCTACTATTCAACCAAGGTCTAGAGGGAAATGCGCCAGAATGAAACTTTACAGTGAATTGGACACAATACATTATAGAGTACTATCTTGGACATGGTATATATCCAGAATGGGCTACACTAGTGAAAAGATCTTCATATCCACAAACCGACAAAATGAAGTTTTTTTTTAAAGACCGGGGTCTGCAAAAAAAAGATGTTGAAAGAGCCTTCAGGGTCCTTCAAGCTCGGTGAGGAATTATACCATGTCCTGCGAGAGCTTGGAGCTTAAACATGATATATGCATAGATTATACTTCCGAACATGATTATGGAGGATGAAGGTTATGCCATATTTGTTTATGAACCCCATTAGTGTTTCAACAATAAATGAAAAGGTAAATCATTTATGTTTTCTTTTATTAATGTTTGTTTATTTATGTGAGGTTTATTTTTTTAGTTCAAAATTTTAATGTTTAAAAATCTATTTTGTCATTTTAAATATATTTTAAACACATTTAATTATATTATTATAGTTATCGTTAATAGTTTTAGTATATCTTTAATCAAGTGAACATAAAAAATAAATGTATTTATTATAGAAAATAATTTGAGTATTAAATAAATGTAAAAGGTGGTGATAGTGTGTAAATTTAAGTATTGATAAGTAAGTTTGTAGGGTTGGAGTGAAAATAAGTGTTTTTATTCATTTGTAAAATTTGATCTCATTTAGACATGCATTTAGCACTTTGCAAGGATGCAATGTATGTAATAATGTATAGATTTTAAATGCAAGTATGTACATAATAAATGTGCTGGTGTATCAAGAATGAATTTTAAAACCTAACTATGACAACGATCCATGAACTAGCTTTGAATCAGGTCAAATCCACTATTTGTTCTCAAACAAACATGTGTAAATCTTGCTACAACACTTTGTCTTTTTTTTTTTTTAATCTCTATGAAGTTTTGAAAACTATCTCATTATAGTTGTGGTTCACAGATGTTTTAATAGATCTCACTACTAGAAAACTACATTTTTTCCTACAAAAGTTTCCTACAAATTTCCCACAACTCAATTTTTTTTACAATTTTCCTACAATTTTTTGACAAAAAAGAAAAACAAAAAAAAACCCAAAACTTATCCACAATTTTCCTACAAAATTGCCACACAACAAACATTTGTAGCAATTTTGTAGCAAAATATATTATCTTTGTGACAAAATTCCTACAAAATAAATAAGAAATTTAAATTATTTGTTACTATAGCAAAATAAATAATTTAAAAAATAAATTTTCATAATTTGTCGGAAATTTGTAGCAACTAGCTACAAATTTGCGACAAGTGTAATTTATTTTATTTTCCAAGTCTGAATTTCAGTAAAATAAATAATTAAATAACATAAAGTGTTAAATCTGTCGAAAATTTGTAGCAAATTGATCTTATTTGCTACAGTTTTCCGACAAAAAAGGGTCAAATTATTTGTTATTTCTTAAGTTAGTTAAATAAAAAAAATTTAAAAATAAAATGCTAAATTTGTCGAAAATTTGTAGCAAATTGACCTCGTTTTCTACAATTTTCTTACAAAAAAAAAGTTATTATATTTGTAATGTCTAAATTTTTGCAAAATAAATAAATTAAAAAATTAAAACTTAAGTTGTAGCAAATTTGTAGCAAGTTGCTACGGATTTCCTACAAAAATGTTATTTTATTTGTTAATTTATCAATTTTAGAAATAAAATGTTAAATTTGTCGGCAATTTGTAGCAAACTAACACACCAGTAGCTACAGATTTCCTACAAAACCATATTTTGTAGGCAATTTGTAGCAAACTAACACACCAGTAGCTACAGATTTCCTACAAAACCATATTGATTATAAAAAACATATAGTTTTGAAAATAAAATTTTACATTTGTCGATAATTTGTAGGAAATTGACCTTATTTGCTACAGTTTTTCGACAAAAAAGGGTCAAATTATTTGTTATTTCTTAACTTAGTTAAATAAAAAAAATTAAAAATAAAATGCTAAATTTGTCGAAAATTTGTAGCAAATTGACCTCGTTTTCTACAATTTTCTTACAAAAAAAAGTTATTATATTTGTAATGTCTAAATTTTTGCAAAATAAATAAATTAAAAAATTAAAACTTAAGTTGTAGAAAATTTGTAGCAAGTTGCTACGGATTTCCTACAAAAATGTTATTTTATTTGTTAATTTATCAATTTTAGAAATAAAATGTTAAATTTGTCGGCAATTTGTAGCAAACTAACACACCAGTAGCTACAGATTTCCTACAAAACCATATTTTGTCGGCAATTTGTAGCAAACTAACACACCAGTAGCTACAGATTTACTACAAAACTATATTTTGTAGGCAATTTGTAGCAAACTAACACACCAGTAGCTACAGATTTCCTACAAAACCATATTGATTATAAAAAACATATAGTTTTGAAAATAAAATTTTACATTTGTAGATAATTTGTAGGAAATTGACCTTATTTGCTACAGTTTTTCGACAAAAAAGGGTCAAATTTTTTGTTATTTCTTAACTTAGTTAAATAAAAAAAAATTAAAAATAAAATGCTAAATTTGTCGAAAATTTGTAGCAAATTGACCTCGTTTTCTACAATTTTCTTACAAAAAAAAAGTTATTATATTTGTAATGTCTAATTTTTTGCAAAATAAATAAATTAAAACTTAAGTTGTAGCAAATTTGTAGCAAGTTGCTACGGATTTCCTACAAAAAAGTTATTTTATTTGTTAATTTATCAATTTTAGAAATAAAATGTTAAACTTGTCGGCAATTTGTAGCAAGCTAACACACCAGTAGCTACAGATTTCCTACAAAAACATATTGATTATAAAAAACATATAGTTTTGAATTATAAAATGTCAAATCTGTAGGAAATCTGTGGCAACTGACCCTACAATTTTGTACTATATTATATCATACCTCATACCATACTATACGTTATATTATACGATACTATATTGTGTTGTACCATACGATACAATCTTATACAGTACCATACGATACAATCCTACACTACACGACACGACACGACACGACACGACGCAACACGACACGACACTATACTATACGATATAGTATACTATATAACATTGTGCGATACGATACGGTCCTATACTCTACAACACTACACTATAGTGTACGATGCTATCATATACTATACAATACTACACTATAATATATTATACCATATAGTATACGATACTATACTATATATACTATATTGTAAGATACGATATGATCATATACTATATTGTACGATACGATACGATCCTGTACTATGCAAAACTACACTATAGTATATTGTACTGTACTGCACTATATTGTACAAACATATCATGATTTTAAACCGAGGGCAAGTCCTATATCGATTCCAAACGTTACCACCCTGAATCCCTTGTGTAATGAATCGAACCGATACGGACGATTTCTTACCGCATAGCACGGGCAAGATGCATTTAATTTTATATAATTCTTCTGATAATAGACCATATTGGGCTTTACTGGGTCACAATGGCCAATAGTGGTCGTAGATATGTTAATGGACCATATTGGGCCTCAATAGATCACAATGGACAATAGTATATCACACATGTCTTAATGGACCATATTGGGCCTAAATGAAGCACAATGGACAATAGTGGATCGTATATGTCTTAATGGGCCTTATTGGGCTTTGATATGTCACATTGGCCACATTGGGCCTAAATGGATTACAATGGCCAGTATTGGATCGTACATGTCTTAATGGACCATATTGGGCCTTAATGGACCTCCATGGCCAATACTAGATCATAAATGTATTAATGGGTTATATTGAGACTTAACGGATCACAATAGACAATAGTAGATCATACATGCTTTACGGTGGGGCCTTAATGAATCACAATAGACAATAGTAAATCATACATGTCTTATGATATAGCATGACTTACTAAAACCTTATATAATCCTTTAACACCCAATACAACATATTAAAGCCCATCATGTTCCAATATAAATCATGAAAACTATTAATGGACCATATATGTCCTTAATGCATCATAACTGATAATACTAATACGTCATATATGTCTTAATGGCACATACAGGGCCTTAATGGAATACAATGGACAATAGTAAATCATATACGTCTTAATAAGCTATATTGGGCCTTAATGGACCATATTGGCCCCTAAGGGGGGAGGGGGCGGTCCGTTATGGACTCCCCATAACGAGTGATAGTATCACTAACACCGCCGCCACCACTTTGGTAACGAGTGATAGGAATAACTCGTTGTTTATATAACGCGTTAAATAATTATTGAGGAATGTGTATGACTTGTACATTGTGTATTAATACTTGTACATTGGAATCCCATCACTAGTGATGACCACCCCCACTACATTTCTATCACTAGTGATAGAATATTGGGTGATGGCATGGCATGATTTGATTTGATATTGGGAGTGATATAATTATATCACTAGTAACCCCCCTCCCCTAATGTATCTCAATAGCCAATAGTAGATCACATAGGGCTTAATGGACCATATTGGGACTTATTAGATCATTATGCCCAATAGTAGATCGCATATGTCTTAATAGATAATATTAGGCCTTAATGTATCAAAATGACAAATAGTAAATTCCTTAGTATTGCAAAGAACCAAAAGAGTGAATCGAAAAAAAAGAAAAAAAAATATGAGATACTCTGACAAGTATATAACCAATATATTCGGTTTATTACAATATCACTTGTCATTTATTAAGTTTTATATAAGTAGACTATGAAGAATCCACCGAACGAACACATCCTCTGTTCATGTTTGTTCGTTTAGCTTAACGAACAAAATTTCTTGTCTATATTCGTTCATTTAGTAAACGGACGAAAATAAACAGACTTTCGGCCGAACGGTTCACGAACTATACGCTGAACGTTCGATTCGTTTATGGACCTATATATAGGTATTTAATTAAACAATATATTTGCTAGGGGTGCAGACGAGTCGAGCCTGAGCTTGACTAGGCTCGAGCTTAGCTCGTTTATTAATTAATACATTAAATAAAAATAATGTATATAATAGACTTGTTTAGACCCACAAGCTCGATAAGTTCGGGCTCGTTTACTAAACAAGATTAGTTTTAGGTTTGGGCTCGGCTTATAAACAAATTTAAATTAGCTCGGCTCGACTCGTTTACTAGACAATTTTAAATAAGTGGTAAATATTATTAAAAAATAATAAAAACTAATATTACACTAAAGCTCGACGAGCCTGACGAGCTTCGCATGTCAAGCTTGAGCTCGGGCTCGATAAATAAACGAGCTTTATTTTAGGCTCAAGCTCAGCTCGGGCTCGATAAGGCTCAGCTTGTTTCAAGTTTTTTCTCGAGCCGATCTCGAGCCGCTCGGCTCGTTTGCACCCCTAATATTTGCACAATGTGTTATAAAAAATAAAATAACTTTTTTCTAAATCACAATTTCCTTGTTGAAATTTCCCAAATATTTCAAACATTCCCTCCATTCCAAAATTTGCCTCTTCTTGATTAACCCTGACCGTTGATTAGGGTTGTGATCCAATGGATGGGAAATATAATTATAGGCGGGCTTTTTCCCTCCCATCTATTTTCACCAGTTCTCTCATACGCCCCCAAATATTGCCTCCAGTATTGCAGTATCTCCCCCAGAATCACCACCCATACGAGACCCATCTCCAAAATCACCACCACATACACCAACTGGCACCAGACGCACCCCACCTTCAACCCTTCGTGCATCAGACGCACCCCCACCTTCAACCGCCATCTTCATCCGCGGCTCCGAAACCACCACCACTGGTCTTCATCACCAACGACCCACCAACATCCAAATCGGTATCTACATTCCTAATTTCTTTGAAATTTCAGTAGATTTGTCTTATTTTTTAGTTTAACACACACACATTCTAGTCGATTAGGTGGGTCTTTTGACCATTTGAGGTTTTGATTCCATGTTGTTTGACTTTTTTTAGTCAAAGACAAGTGCTGTTAGGGTTTTGGGTCCGGGTCCAGGTGTGGGTTGGGCTTGATTGTTCAGGTTGTTGCAGGTTGCGGGTCCGGGTTCGGGTTGGGTATTCAGCTTGTTGCGGGTGGGTTTTCAGATTGTTGCGGGTCTGGGTGCAGGTTGGGCTTGAGTTTTTCAGATTGTTAGTTTGGATTGTTTAGACATGTCGTTACTACTTTAGAAAAAATTCATGTTTTGACTAAAAAGCAAATTTGCATATAGTGCATCATATTATATTTAAAACACATAAGAATACTGCAAACGTCCAGGTCAAATCTCCATTGTATCAGTAGTTCAGAGCTAGTTGAGAAGTCAACTGAAAACACTTAAAATCTCTTTTTATTCTTGCCATAACTATTTCTAATTATATTTAAAATGGACTTTCAAATAGTATATTGCTATAAGTGACGTGTATAGAGACTGCAACAATTTTTAATGAATGAAAATAACTAGTAACAAAACAGAGAGGCTTTTCCAAATCTTAAACAATTAAACTAAGTTCCATGTTTAACTATTAAAACTAAAACTCGCTGCTTTTCCAAATTGTTGGTCTTCACGAGCATGTAGTGGTGGCAAAGTGGGCAAGTTGGATGGGCTTGGGTAATGGGTCAATATGGGTTTGGGTTAGGATGGGTATAGGTCAGGATGGTATTTTAAAAAAAGGGTCGGATGGGTAATGGGTTAATGTGGGTTCGGGTTAGGATGAATTTATATTTCATCCGATTTGTTCCGAAACAGAATTTACATCAAAACATACCCCAACTCAAAATATATATAAAAATAAAACATTATATAAATTTGACCCACCGACTCGTTTCCGGACAAAAATTACGTTAAAAGCGTAGTGAACTCGAATTTATACCGACACATAAAAAAAATAAAACGTAAGAAATTAGTTTTACCATCAACTCGAAACTTTGGAAACTTGATGGGGTTAAAGTGACATTTACAAAGTTAAGAGGGGTTAGTTTTGACATTGTCACAAAGTTCATAGGTAGAAAGGGTCGGTGGCAAAAGCCACGGACCTTTCTTTTTAAGGTATTATAAATATAAATTAAAAAAAAAACTGATTTGTACATTTTGTTTGTTTTTAGAGGTCTGGGACCTGAGGAAGCAAAAACCGATTATAAGGTAAATTTCAGGAATCTCACATAATGATTTTGTGATGTACTGATGTAAACCTGAACTTTTAAATTTTGCCAATTCAGTAATAATATTTAAATCTACAGTTTTTCAGACTCAGAAGACGATGCTCGGTTTTGCAGTGGCATCCAGATTTTGCCACACAACTTATTGTTGCTTCAGATGATGATACAGCACCTTCTTTGAGGGTAGCTTTTCTTTTTCTTTTTAACATATGTACACATAAATGTGACGTTCATGTAATTGATCAACGTTTTCCATGCAGTTATGGGATATGCGGAACACAATGACCCCACTGCGGGAGTTGGTAGGTCACACTAAAGGTACGATGATAATCGAAATGCGATTTATGTTTTTTATTTTATTTACGTGTTTCGTTAACAAACTAGTATTCTAGGTGTTGTTGCAATGTCATGGTGTCCTATCGATAGCTCCTATTTGCTTACCTGTGGCAAAGATAACCGCACGATTTGCTGGGACACTAATTCAGCTGAGGTCTATTTTAGTTTTTTCTAAGTATATTATATATTTTTTTTGGTTTTAAGAATATCTGAGCTATCATGATGGAAAACCATTTGCAGATTGTCTCTGAACTTCCAGCAGGAACCAACTGGAACTTTGATGTGCATTGGTATCCAAAGATACCAGGAGTTATATCAGCGTCCTCATTTGATGGAAAAATTGGTGTTTATAACATTGAAGTTTGCTGTAATAGTAAAAAAATTATATCCATATCATCTGTTTGATTGTTATGGAAGCTTATATATGCCCCTTTGCAGGCTTGTGCTCGCTATGGTGTTGACGAGAGTTACCTTGTCTCTGGTAAAGTATCTCTTCGAGGTCTTTTTTTACACTTGTATTTTTTTTTTTTTTTTTGTATTTTATTAAAGCATTTGGTTTTAGATAAAGCTGAGTGGAGGTGATGTTCTTATGATTTTCTAATGTAGTTATTTATTTGCATACTATTTGATATTTTAGTCTTAAGTCTGTTTGCTTTCTTTATTAGGTAACTTAGCGTTACTTTCTTTATTAGGTAATAATGCATTGTCTTATCTAATCGGTTTGCATAATTTGTATTTATAAGGTGTGTGCTCATTATTCTAATAGTTGTAACCACCACAAGTGGCCTAGTGGTGGAGTGACTTGGGTTCTCCAATGGAGACCCAAGTTCAATTCCCATTAGTGCCACTTTGGTGGCCACCGACACCCGCTTTAAAGCCGGACCGAGGACACTCGAGGTCTCGGGTTCGAAACATGTTTCTTACCCCTCTTTGATGGCTATGGGTATTTGCCGCCAGGGATCCTTGTCGGGTGGTGAACTGGGAAGGGAGATCCCTTCCGCGGTCAGGGATACCGTGCAACTACCCTTTTTTTTTATTCTAATAGTTGTACACGTCAACTTTATAGTTTAGTTAAATAGTTTTTATTTGTACACTTGTATGTCATGCTGTGATAATTGTATGATTTCTTTGGGAAAGTTATTTGTATTTTCTGTGATCAATTTAATATATGGTTGTAAAAATCCTGCTTAGCCTCCGATTAGTCACCGATTAATCGCTAGTCCCAGGTTCACCGAGTAATTTTTATCTAATCGGTCAATTAATCAGTAGGCAGTCAACAGTGGTCAAATCCAGACCTAATTGGCCAAAAATTGGTGGTAGTCTAGCGATTCCTGTCAAATTTAGGCAAGATTCTTGACCAAAACAAGTAAATTCTGGCAATCAATCCTATCTACTTGAAATTATGGGTCGAATGAGGTGTTAAAACATGTCTACTTAAAAAATTACATCAAAAAATGTGTGTATATACATATAAAACTGAAAATTACATATAATATCCCAATCCGATTAATCCCGACTAATCGCTAGTCAGTACCTCACCGGCCGACTAGCGCCTAGTGATTCTTACAACTTTAATGTTCTGAAGTATGAGTTTCTTAATAGCTGTTCAGCGTCTAAGTTCTTACCATGTTTATAATTTGATTGCAAATGTTAAAAAGATAGATTAAATGTTCAGATTGATTTTTTTTACTTCAGTCAATAATTCCAGTGTTATTTAGTGATTCTTTGTTTGTGTACATTATTTTTTCTATAATCTTTTTGAATTCTAAAAATGCACATTTTGAGCCTTGAGGGAATATTCAAATAGAAGGCATCTATTAATATGCAATTCACTTTGGAACTCTTGTGCTCTTCTGAAATTTCATTGCATATATATGTAACTTTGTTTATTATTTACGTGTGATTTTGTTTGCAGCACCACTAAAAGCCCCAAAATGGTACCAGCGCAAAGCTGGAGTCACTTTTGGTTTTGGTGGCAAGCTTGTTTCATTTCACTCAACTAGTTTGACACCTGGCCGCTCCGAGGTATTTCTAGCAGCTTCAGTTATTTTCAACTAAATTTTTTTATTGTTATCTGAAATTCTGAATGTTGCAAGTTGCAACTTTAACCCTTCGACTTATGAATGGGTCGAACTGGGTTGAGTTTTTATTGAAAATGGATCAAATGAGAATAACAAAAAAAAGCTAAAAGGAGAACATGTCAAGTGGGTTGAAAGTCACCAAAAGTCTGTTTTTATGCATACTTCTTAAATCATGTTGTTTATGGATTTAGGTTATTACTAGTGTATTTCATCATCAAATCCTAGCCCTAAAGTCGACACGCCTGGGTCAACATCAGTCAACAAATTTGGAACTGAAGGATCTGTTGCTGATGTGGAAGCATGTTCAAGCGTCTAGACTTATCAAAAATATCGAATTGGTGGTCGTTTCACCTTTGCACAGGTACTTCCTCCCTATCTTTTTGATGTGATTGAGAAGCGCACAAAAAGCGAGGGCCTAAGAAAAAAAATATATACATAATTGCTGAGATATGATTCTAAAGGATTTTAAATTAGCTGTAAATATAATCTTGTTTTTAAAAGATAGGGTTTTAAAAAAAAAACACGTTGCCTTTTTTATCTAGGAGACAAAAGTGCAGTTTGTAGGGTTGTGTTGATCGACCTGTTCGGGTTGATATGTGATGATTATGGTTTTATAATTTTCAGCTTCAAAAAGTTCAGGCGGAACTAGAAAGAGAGCGTGAGGCTCGACAAAACATAGAAGCCCGTTTCGAACTATTTCAACAAGAGCGTGAAAAAGAGCGGGCCGACCAAGACGCATGGCAAAAAAATATGGAAGAAATGGTGAAAAACATCGGAAAGAAGTAAACAAAGCTCTCGTTTTGTTAAGTATTGGAATGTTGGATTAGTTTTGAATCAAAAAACTTGCTCTTAATTAGGATTTTTTTGTGTGTTTTGTAAGTTTTGGAATGTTTTAGAATCTTGCTTGTTTCAAATGTTTTGGAATTTTTTATAATTTTGCTTGCTGCAATTTTTTTGGAATATTATATATTTTGCTGCATTTTTTATACAAAAAATGGTTTTTTAAAATTCAGATTTGTTATTTTGTCACAAATCTTTGTCACAAATCTGTCGTAGAAGAGTTTTATAGTTTGTAGGAATTTTGTCGCAGAAGAGTTTTATAATTTGTAGGAATTTTGTCGCAAGAACGTTTTTAACTGTTTGTAGGAAATTTGTAGTTACATTAAAAAATATATTTTTTAGTTGTAGGAAATTTGTCGCAAACTGTTTTGATAACTTTGTAGGAGATTTGTTGGAAACCGTTAGTTTTGTAGATAATTTGTAGCAAATTGTTTAGAGAAAATTTATAAATTTGTAGGAAACTTGTGGAAAGTTTTATGATTTGTAGGAAATTTTGTCGCAAGAAAGTTTTATAATTTGTAGGAATTTTGTCGCAGAAGAGTTTTATAATTTGTAGGAATTTTGTCGCAAGAACGTTTTTAACTGTTTGTAGGAAATTTGTAGCTACATTAAAAAATATATTTTTTAGTTGTAGGAAATTTGTCGCAAACTGTTTTGATAACTTTGTAGGAAATTTGTTGGAAACTGTTAGTTTTGTAGATAATTCGTAGCAAATTGTTTAGAGAAAATTTATAAATTTGTAGGAAACTTGTGGAAAGTTTTATGATTTGTAGGAAATTTTGTCGCAAGAAAGTTTTATAATTTGTAGGAATTTTGTCGCAGAAAAGTTTTATAATTTGTAGGAATTTTGTCGCAAGAACGTTTTATAATTTGTAGGAATTTTGTCGGGAAAATAAAAAATTATGAATATTTTTTTAATAATGTTATTAATTTTAAAAATAAAATATAATAAAATAATATACAAAAAAGGCAAAAACGTGGAAGAATTGTAGGAATTTTGCAAGAAGAGCGATTTGTCAGTATTTTGTAGCAAATTTTGCGACGAGAGATTTTGTAGGAATTTTGTAGCAGATTTTGTCGTATTTTTGTAGCTAACCCGGTTACCCACAAGTTTATTTCCTATGAATTTTTTTGTAGGAAATTTGTGGGTAAGGCCAATTTCAGACAAATTTCCTACAAATTTGGTTGTCACAAACTTGGCAATTTTCAGATCTGATCTACTTTCTAGATATTAATAGCCTTATTGCTCGATCATGCTTATGCTTCTTGTTGGAAATTTTGTGAAAATTCCATTTTTCACAAAGGCAAATTGAAAAATAATAATCCTATATTTCTGAAATTGGCCGATAATAATCCCAAGTCAGTTATTAGCCAATAATAATCCGACCTCGTACAATTTTTTTGTAAAATAGTCTGCCGTTAAAATAAGCTTAAAGGAGTTAAGTGTTTTACCGAATTACAAACCTATGTTTTAGTGCTTTTGACCAGAACGAGGATACGAGTCGATTGATGTAAAACTTATCTCGAAATGGCTTGAATTTTGTTAATTGGAAGTTAAACACCCGAATTGAAGCACAGTTTTCGTAGGTTGGGGGTAGTATTTCGAGGTAAGTTTTACATCAATCGACTCGTATCCTTGTTCTGATCAAAAGCCCTAAAACATTGGTTTGTAATATGGAAAAACACTTAACCCCGTTAAGCTATTTTAACGACGGACTATTTTACAAAAAAAATTGGACGAGATCAGATTATTATTAGCTAATAACTGACTTGGGATTATTATCGGCCAATTTCAGAAAGATGAGATTATTATTTTCCAATTTGCCTTTCACAAATATAGGAAACGAAGGAGATTTCATATATTTGTTTATGGGTTTGTGTTCTATGTTGGAAGAGCTTCGCAATGAACTAAACCACGTCAAAAACGGAGCTAAGATGAATGAGATATCGATGCTCAAAGTTTGGTGTTTGAAACATTGAATACTGAACAATTGGGAAAGTGGCACATTGTCCCACATAGGATGAGAGATGAAACTTAAAGGGGTATTTAAGTGGGAACTCTCAATCCTAATTGTTTCATGGAAGCACACACTAAGTGTACTCCGCGTGGCGTGGGCGATAGGAGCAATATGGCGCACTTCGCACGCTAGCAACGCCGCGAGGCGCTTGAGAGCCGCCTTTGTATTTTTGACCGCGCGCGCATGGTGAACCACATGGGCTGCAAGGACCAGGTGACAGGTAGACCTTGGAGGTTGACGTGGCAGTGGCGCGCGAGTACACGTGGTAGGTTGGCGCACACTAGTGTGTGGGGCACTGAATTGGCGCGCGTAGGTGAACCAGAGTGAGCCAATACGGCATGACTGTGTGGTCTGCTCGTATGGGTTCACTGGTGGCTGGCGCACGCGCGCAAGGAGTGGTGTAAACCTGCTAGTGCACGCGCGTATGGGTTGTGCAAGTCTGCTGGCGCAAAAAAGTGAGCCAAAATGGCGCACGCGCACATGAGCATGCAGACCTGCGAGCGCATGAACTTGAGCCAAAAGGGCGCGCTCGCACTAATGTGACTTGCGCGCGCGCAGAAGCTGCCAGATACTAATGACTGAGCAGTTTCAGTTCAACATTCGAAACTGACGAGTCAACGGTTTTGACTGAGAATTAAATGATGAATTAAATTGCATTGAAGACGTTTAATGCAATTTAATTCTCTCCTTTAATTCGTTTTGGCTGTTACGACTCAGATGCTATATAAATACAACATCACCTCCACAGTAGAGGGACACCAGCAACTAGACAACATATGCAAACAATCGTTTTCTCACTATTGTCTTGTTCTTGCTTGCTTCAAGGTATTCTTCGGGTCCTCGAGCCAACTCCGGCAGTACACACTGCTTCGGTTGTTGTACCCTGGTAAACAAAACGAGTTCTCCTGGGAGACTCGGAATTTGTTTTAAGGGCCTTGTGTTAAACACAACCCTTAGCCACCTTATATTCTGTTTCATCTTTCCTGTTCTTGTATTCTGTTTTTCAGTTGTTATTGTACAAGTTATTTCCAGCTTTCTATGTTTCTGTATTGTAATTGAGTAATAAAATTGTTTATTTTATTTAATTACGCGAATGGTTCCTACACTTCTCGTGTCTCGCTAGAGGCATGGGCTTGATAAATGCGCCTGTTAGGGTTTTATCCGAGTCCACTTTGCCAATGGTGACATCTCCTCATTTCACACTCTAATATTGTGAAACATTAAAAGAATGTGCTTGGAATTGTGTTGTTAGATTTTTCGGGTGCTGAATTTTTCGTGTCTAGTTTTTAATATTGTTCGTGGATGTGAGCTGCGATGCAGTTGAAAGAGTTTATAATTGAATGAATGATCCTCTCCTTCTCATTCATTGGCAATTTATAATTATAATATGAGATCAATTAGGATCTCGTAAATATGGAATACAATAATCACAATAATATACAGGGGAATATGCTATAATATTCTATTACACCCTCGCAGTCGATGCAAGAGGTGATCAAATTCTGAGACTGGAGCGGAAGTCTTCAAAGAGGACGCGAGGTAAGCCTTTAGTAAAAATGTCCGCTATTTGGTAGCGTGAGGGGACATGTAAGACACGGACTTGACCCCGTTGAACCTGTTCCCGAACAAAGTGGATGTCGAGCTCAATGTGTTTGGTGTGCTGGTGTCGAACTGGGTTCCCTGTGAGATATATGGCACTAGCGTTTTCATAATATACAATAGTGGCTTTGGAGGGTGGACGGTGTAGTTCAAGGAGCAGATTTCGAAGCCAACATATTTCAGCAACTACATTGGCAACTCCCGGTATTCGGCTTCAGCACTGGAACGTGAGAGAGTCGGCTGATGTTTGGAGGACCAAGAAATGAGATTATCCCCGAAATAAACACAATAGCCACTAGTGGAACGACGAGTGTCATGGCACCCAGTCGGCATCCTTGTATGCCAGAAGAGTAGGGTCTTTGCGATTCCTTAGAGTAAGACCGAAAGTGACCGTGCCCTGAACATATCTGAGGATCCGTTTTAGAGCATTCCAATGGTCAGTTTTGGGAGCATGCATATGCATACGATCCTATTGAACTTCGTAGCTGATATCTGGGCGAGTAAAGGTCAAGTACTGGAGTGCACATGCGAGACTTCTGTAAAGAGTTGGGTCTAAGAAATCCGTGCCAGCATTGGCACTGAGCTTAGAGTTTGTGTCAACTGGAGTGGCAACGGGTTTGCAAGAAGTCATGCCCGCGCATTCAATGATGCCAGCTGCATAGGTCTGCTGGGAGAGAAACATAGAGTCATGCTTGCGGGTGACTGAGATCCCGAGAAAAAAACTTTAGGGTCAGAGGTCCTTCATAGCGAACTCCTTAGAGAGATGAGTCATGAGAGTGTCTCGTAGCTCAGTGGACGATGTAACAAGCAGAAAGTCCACGTAAAGAAGATGGTAGGCGGTGTGGCTGTTACTGTGTAGTATGAAGAGGGAAGCATCACAGCGACTCTGTATAAACCCCAAGGTGAGAACGTAATCAGTGAAGCGTTGATACCAGGCGCGGGGTGCTTGCTTGAGGCCATATAAAGACTTTTTCAATAAACACACATGATCTGGATACTGTGTGCTGCGAAAACCCATGGGTTGATGCATGTGATACGGTCTCATTGAGATTCCCACTAAGAAAAGCATTTGTTACCTCCAATTGGTGAACCTGCCATGAGTTAGAGAGAGCAATAGAAATAACTGTGCGAATAGTGGCTGGTTTAACCACTGGACTGAAAGAATCCCCACAATAAACCCCAACCTACTGTAAGCGCCCATCACAAACTAATCGGGCCTTGTAACATTCAAGTGTACCATCAGACCTGAACTTGTGTTTGAGTAACCACATACTCCTAATAATATTCATTTGTGGGGTACGTGGCACCAATTCCCAAGTTTTATTTTTAATAAGTGCATGAAACTCATTAGTCATGGCGGTCCGCCATTCTGGTGTGGACAGGGCCAGTGATAGGTTTTTGGGAATGGGAGTAATGGTGGTAGTGTGTAGGTTAAATAATTTTTTAGGTTTTACGATGTCGTCCATGGCGCGCGTCTGCACGGAGCGTTGTGGGGCAGGTTGTGATGGTGTGGTTAGGGGAGCGACAGGTTAGGCCGGTAAAGGGTTGGGTGATACATGAGGAGTGGGAGGGTTGGATGTAGGGACAGTTGGGCCGGTTTGCAATGGTGAGGTGTGGGCCAGGGGTTGGGTAGTGGTGTGCGTTAGGTGTAATATGTTTTTATTAATATTTTAAGCTCATTTTACACATTAGTCAAGTTTTAAATTTATAAAACATGATATTCTACTAACACTAAACACACACATGGGCAAGTGCACCCATCTTGAGCGTAGTATAGCGTTGGTAAGATACCGAGGTCGTCCAAGGACACAAGAGCTTTTAATACCGGTTTATCCTCAACGTCTAATCAAATCAAAATTTTTAGAAGATGTTTTAAACAAGAAAAAATAAAAATTAAATGCTGAAAAATAAAAATAAAAGTAAAAACAGATATACAAGATGAATCACTTGGATCCGTCTCGCCTTTAATGTAACCTTTGATGATTTCCTCACTTTTGCACTTTTTAAGAGATTATCTTAGTTATAGTAGTAGGCCCCTCTTTTGAAGGTGACATTACCCTCAACCCAGTGGTTTGAGTCAGCAAGGATACAATCCCAAAGGGTCGGAATATTGGAAGATAATTAATTAAGTTATTAATGCGAAAAGTGGTAGGCCCCTCTTTTGAAGGCGGCGTTACCCTTGGCTAAGTGGTTTGAGTCAGTAGGGATACAATCCCAAGTAGCCGGTTTAATGTATTAATAGTAGTTTACATATGAGGGGATCAAGCCATTCGCACCCCTGCCATCCAATACCAGTGGGTATTGAAGGATGTCCTAGTAAGCTTGACCCAGGTCCTTGCAGGATCTATACACTGAACAAGGCAAGAACCTTACCAAACCATTCCCTTAACCCCCGACCAGGTAGCCAACATATCTCTATATAGACCTTAGAGATATGAATGGTGAAAATATTTTACTTTATATAGACAGTAATGTAATGCCAAGACACCACAGACAAATGATAAGGAAGTTTCACCTTCAACATAAGAAACTAGTTATTAAAGTCATTAATACAAAACCAAATAAAAAGTACGAAAAGATTAAAAATCAAAAGTATTACACTAAAGACTTGTCTTCACCAAGTGATGTAAGAGACTTAGCCAAACATGGCCTTTGATTGATAAGAACTCTTACGATCAATCTTGGATCCCGAGACTACTACACACACTTTAAGGTGGATGATGGATGATGGTGGTGGATGTGGGTGTTGTAGTGGTGGTGGAGTGGTGGTGAAGTGGGAGAGATGTGGTTTGCCAAGGGATGCCTTTGAAGTGAACCAAGCACCTCTATTTATAGCCTGAACAAAAGCCTGACCACGGCCCCGTGTCCGCTGGACACGCCCCCATGGCCATCCTCTTTCTCTTCCTTCATTAATTGCTCTTGTCTGCATTAGGTTCCACACGGCCCCGTGTTCGCTGGGCACGACCTCGTGTGCAGAAGCGTATCTGTACTACCAAGATTTGCTAGATTTTGTGAATCTTAGTGTTGACCACGCCCCCGTGGTGGGCAGTAGAAGCTTCTACAGCTTTGTCTTTTCTGCAGACATCTGACCACGCCCCCTTGCTCAGTGGCCACGGGGCCGTGGTCAGCCTTCTGTTTCTTGTTTTTTCTTGGGAAGATGCTGTCGAGGGGTTGGGCATGTCACGTTTATTCCTTTTCTTTGTATTTATGTTAGTTTTTGTTGCATATTTGTTCATTTAAGCTCATTTGGTCCTGAAAATACAAAAGGAAGACAAAAGCACACTTTTTCCAAACTTAGTACTAAAAAAGGGTTAGTTTTATGCCTCATTTGATGTAATTTATATGTTGCATTTTGCACACATCAAATACCCCCACACTTGAATCTTTGCTTGTCCTCAAGCAAAACTCTTTATTTTGTGGCTCACACACCCAAATGGAATGGGTAGAGGAGAAGTTTTGGGCTTATCTTGAGTGTCGGGAATCCAAGATCTTTATTAGGTTTTATTTTTATATTATTTACAATCCTATTCGTTATGGTTTATTTAGAACGTTTCATAAGAGACATTACTTTTTTGGGCATAACATGCCTTTTTAAAATTCCATTTATATACAAGTTCACATACCTCACGGGAGGTCACTCAACACTCGGGCGAAGATGTATTTTTGTGAAACACTCGAGACCGACATGAAACTTACTTCTACCATATGCTTGCCAAGCAATCAATCTTCCTCCTTTTTAACTATAAACCTTTGTAAATATCAGGAGGACTTTGGGAAGGGTTAGGCTTGGGCTAAAGGTAGGTGGTTTTGGGTTAGTGGTTAGTAAAAAGGGCTAAAAGCATAAAAAGCGTCGTTCGTTGTAAAACTTTTTGTTTTTATGACTTTTATTCAAACTAAGCCTTTTCAAACAGAGTTTCTTTGAGAACTGTGTTTGTTTATTGCAAGACTTCCTCTTCTTCTTTTTTTATTTTTGATAAGGAAGCGTCACAAGAAAACCGAGCTTTTTACTAAAATAAAAGGTTGAAATTAAAAAGCGTTTTGGTAGGTAAAGGATGTTTATTTTGTAGGTTTAGAATTGAACAAGTTTAGGCTCAAAGGGGTTAACTAGGAGGATTTTGGGTAGGTGATAAAAGAAAATGAAAAATAATAGTGTTGAAAGGAAAATGGGTTAGTCCTAATGCCTCCATCATTTACTTACTTGGGTTTGAGTTGGTAAGGACCGTGAATGTATTGTCGTGGCAAGTTCTAGAGTCGTAAGAACCAAGCGACTATTCACACAAGAAACGAAAAATGAGCATTTAATTTAAAATGTATGCTTGTATGCTCAATAAAGGCTTAAAACTCACTTGTTGTGGGAATGGGTTTTTAATGCGATCAAGTATATATAATCAAATTTTAACTAGACTTGTTATGTCGTTTCATAATTTTCTTATGTTGGTTCTTTTTATCATGACGCTATTGGTTGTAAATTTGTAAAATATAACCTTTTGGAACTTGTTATTCCCAAATACCAAGAAAAGTATAAAAAATGAAAAGTTTTTGAAAAAAATTTGGGGTGATTAGCGGTTCCAATAGAGTTTTGTGTAAGGCTTGTTATTAGGACTTGCAAGATTCAAGGTTTTAGCATCCTCCCACACTTAAATTACACATTGTCCTCAATGTGTCCCAAAAATATGTTTTTAGGTTGATTGAATGTGTAAAAAGGTGTTTAAAAACAACATTTTATGTCACTGGGCGTCTGGACACGGGCCCGGGTTGGTCCGGCCACGGCCCCGTGCTTAGATTGCAAGTAACATATTAAACAGAAGGCTGGACACGGGGGCGTGTTCAGTGAGCACGGCCCCGTGTCTAGTTACCTGAACTGGGCGTTTTCTGCAGAACCATGGGCACGGGGGCGTATTGGGCTGAGCACGGCCCCGTGCTAAACTCACTGTAATGAATGAAAATTGTCGGGAGGCTCTGTTTTTGTGCATGGGGTGTGGGTTCAAGGTTCCCTTAGTAACCTCCACCATTTCGAGTGTTTTCGATCATTACAACATCATCCAAACACCATTTAATACTTAAAAACCATCATTCATTCAAGAGTGAATTACATAATTTCTAGAAAACTAAAGACTAAATAAGTAGGTCATAAAATTCAAGAAATCTTAAATCTCAAAGAAGTCCTAGCCTAGATATGTTTATTATAAGAGCAAAATTTCCGCAAAGATAATTCTTTCGGTTGAAAAGGCTTGTAGAATTTCTTCTCCGGAAAGGGCTCCTCACACATCGCTAAGCAATCACTCTATCTCCTGGGGGAGAAGGAAGGCGGGCTCATTAGCTTCCTCATGTGGAGAAGCGTATCTGTACTACCAAGATTTGCTAGACACGGCCACGTGTTCGCTGGGCACTGCCCCGTGTGCAGAAGCGTATCTGTACTACCAAGATTTGCTAGATTTTGTGAATCTTAGCGTTGACCATGCCCCGTGCTCAGTGGGCACGCCCCCGTGGTGGGCAGTAGAAGCTTCTACAGCTTTGTCTTTTCTGCAGACATCTGACCACGCCCCCGTGCTCAGTGGCCACGGGGCCGTGGTCAGCCTTCTGTTTCTTGTTTTTGCTTGGGAAGATGCTGTCGAGGGGTCGGGCATGCCACGTTTATTCCTTTTCTTTGTATTTATGTTAGTTTTTGTTGCATATTTGTTCCTTTTGTTCATTTAAGCTCATTTGGTCCTGAAAATACAAAAGGAAGACAAAGGCACACTGTTTCCAACATTAGTACTAAAAAGGGTTAGTTTTATGCCTCATCTGATGTAATTTATATGTTGCATTTTGCACACATCGGGTAGTATGGGGAGTTTGAGGTGTCGGTGGTTGTTGGGCCTGGGTAGCGGATTGGACTGGATGGGAATGCGGTGTGGTAGATGGTAGTGATGTTGGGGCCAAAGCTAAGTGTTGGGCCGATGGGTTATGGTGAGCCGATGGATGGTGTGAAGAATTATCCGCTGATGGTGGATGGTCCGAGTCTTCTGGGCCGTGGGGTTGGACCGTAGGCCAAAGGTGAGTGGGAAAGGGATTGTTTAAAAATTCATAAGTGGGCGAGGCTGTGGGAGTGGGAGTTTTGATGGCCGGAAATGGGAAAACGGATTCGTCAAACAAGACGTGAAGAAAGATGGTTATTTGTTTGGATTGTGGGTTGTAGCATTTATAGCCACGATGTGAAGTAGGGTAACCAAGAAAAACACATGGGTAGGAGCGGAGAGCAAGTTTGTGAATGGTATTTGAGGGTATAAGAGGGTAACATAGACACCCAAAAACGCGTAGGTGATCATATGTTGGTATTTGGCGATATAGGAGATAGGTTGGTGTGTGAAACTTGTGAGTTTTAGAAGGGATGATGTTGAGGAGATATGTGGTTGTGTCAAGTGCATGATGCCAAAAGTTTGGTGGTAGAGAGGTTTGGGCGAGTAATGTGCGTGTGATATTGTTGATGGAGCGGATTTTGCGTTCTGCTTTTCCGTTTTGGGAAGAAGTGTAAGGACAAGAGAGGCGAAATAGAATGCCATTTTTATCAAACAATTGTTTAAATGAAGCGTTAACATACTCTTTCCCGTTATCACATTGAAAGGTTTTAATTGTTTGTTGAAAATGGGTTTGAACAAATTTGGTAAAGGATTCAAATATTGAATAAACTTGGGATTTGGTAGAGAGAGGGAAGGTCCAAAGAAAGTTGGTGTAGTCGTCCAAGAAGAGGACATAATAGCGATGTCCTCTCGTGCTTAAAACAGGGTAGGTCCAAATGTCACTATGCACAATATCAAATGGTTGTAATGTAACATTAGTAGAAGCATAAAAGGAAGTCTAGTACATTTTCCCAAAACACACGGTTCACACAAATTCTTATTCAAAGACTTAAAAACAATAGAGTTTGAAATCTTTAAAGACTGTAATAAAGAGGGGCTAGGGTGACCAAGGCGTTGATGCCAGAGACTTGATGGTTGAGCAATGGAGGTGGATGTGGAGAAGTAGTGCGAGTCTTTGGTGAAGGTGTAGAGGTCACCGTTGTTGTTGCACCGAATTATAGGGGCACGGATCTTGTAGTCCTTTACAAGAAAACCAAATGGGTCAAATTCAACAGACACAGAATTATTCTAGTGAATTGATGTACGGAAATTAGTTTTCTAATAAGTTTTGGTGCGTAAAGGACCCGGTTTAAAACAAATGGTGGGTAAGGTCGGGGAAAGGTTTGTGGGCCGTGTCCAAGTACCGGTATAGTGGTACCATTTCCAACAATAATAATTTCTTTCATGCAAGTATTAAAAGTAGTACCGAAATTACCTGAATTGGGATCCATGCTGATTGTCGCACCCGTATCCATCACGCCATGATTGTAATCTGGAGGGTTAAGGCTCATGGTGTATAAGGCTTATTGGATATCAGTCTGGGTGTATGAAGCCTGATATGCCTGGTTCGGTCTGGGTCCCAATATTCCTTGTCCAGAGTTAGGGTTTGTGGTTGAGGCGGTGGTGGGATAGGGGCATGGTGGGGGCGACGGGGACCATTGAAGCCATTGTTGCTGAGGAGCGGCAACCGGCTGTTGATGAGGCCACGGTTGGGGTATTGTCCAAGTGTAGGTAGTCAGGATCGTCCAAGAACCATGGGGCTGCTGTCCACGCCCGCAGGACCAGTTGGTCCGATCTCATCCCCTTCCGCGGCTGCGACCGCGTCCACGAGTTCGGTCTGAAGTATCAAATGTTGCTGGGGAAGATGCTTTAGTTGTGTTTGCTGTGAGAGCCTGGGCCGCCACCTGTGATGCATACAATGCCTTTTTGGCCTTTTGACCTTCAATCATAATAAGTTGTGATCTCACCTTGTAGAAGAATGGAGTAGGGTCCTTTTGTTGGAGTATGGTTGAGATGCTCTCATAGGGTTTGGTTAAGCCGTCAAGAAGTTGAAGAACCAGTCATTTGTTGTCAACGAGGGCATCGACATTTGCGAGTTGATCCGCAAAAGATTTAAGTGCCTGACAATAAGTCGACATGTTGGGGAAGCCATCTAACCTGGTATTAGAGAACTTGTGGGTGAGTTGAAGGGCTCTAGCGGTTTTGTTGTCATGAAATAGGCCTTCCAAAGTAGTCCATGCATCGTAGGCAGTCATACCCAGGGTCATAATGGTATTGAGAAGGTCATTAGAGATTGTACTATAGATCCATTGGAGCACAATGGCATCCAACCAATCCCATAGGTCATCGGCCGATTTCGCGGGTGCTTTGTCTTTGTTCGCGGGTGCTTTGTCTTTGTCTATGTCAGAAGAAGAAGAAGAGGGTTTTGGGGAGAGGAGTTGGATTACTTGATAGGCTCGACAAATGACATGAAAAAGTTCGCTCCATGTCAAATATTGGATGGTCTCCATCTCTAGGTGATGGGGATTAGGTTCTTTATGTTGGATACAGTAATTGCAGGGTGTATTTTTTGATCCATGAGGATAGAAGGTGGCTGCCAACTGATCAGCAAAAAGACAGCAGGGTAAAAAAAGAGATGCGGCAGTGGTGGGAAAAGAAAGAAAAGGGTAGGTCAAACTCTTGATACCATGAAAGAGTTTATAATTGAATGGATGATCCTCTCCTTCTCATTTATTGGAAATTTATAATTACATTATGAGATCAATTAGTTGAAAATTTCTAGACAGAACCAAAACTTAGCTATATGAGTTTGTGGTTGAATGGGCGACTTTTAGCTTTCTCCGGTGTCATCTCTGGCTTTCAATCTTTTTCTGGTTCCGGTGAGCTCTCAGTCCTTTTCCTTAATTCAATCTTTCTCCTGTTATGTGTAACAATCCTATGATTGTTTGGTTGGATTTTCTTCCATCTGAGTGATACGAGTATTGTTAGCGGGGTTTGGGTCCGATCGTTTTTAGGCTTCTTTGTTTTAGTTTCTACGGGTTTATCTGGTTCTATCCGGTTCTTGATTGCTTAGTAGGTCTGTGATCAATCGCGTCTATTTTTATAGTTTAGCTTGATTCATACGAATCATATTAACCTCTTAAAGATCCGTGATTTAGTTCGTTAACCCTTCCCGTGTCCAACCTAAGAGAAAATGTAGGAGGAACAAGAAGGAGCCTCCGGAAGTCATAAGGGTGCCGGAGTCACAAAGTTTTATGTTAGTAATCTGCCAGACAGGAGCAGCTCGAAGGAGGTGGAAGAGGTTTTCAAGCAATATGGGAATGTTTCAGGTGTTTATATTGCACGGAAGAGAGATAAGTGGGGTAATAGGTTTGGTTTTGTAAGTTTCGGTGGGGTTAAGGATGCCATAGATTTGGAAAAGAGGTTGTCTAGAGTGAAGATGGGGTACGTCATGTTGAAATCTAATCTTGCTAGATTCTTAGCCGAAAACAAGGAGTTTTCTTCAAGACAAGATAAGATGGAGCCGGAACGACAGCCGACGGTCTAACCTGCTCCTCCGTACAGGCCTCAGACCGTTCCTTCGTTTGGGGCTTTGTCATACAGGGATGCGGTGGCCGGAGGTCCGTCGGTGAGTAAAGAAAAAACGGTGGTGGTGTCCCCTTTTGTGGCTGCTTTCAAGGAGGAATACGAGTAAGCTCTGGTAGGGAGAGTAAAAGACCTTACAACACTCCGAAAGCTTAACAAGTATATCATAGAGGAAGTAGGTAATTTCTTTCATATCAAGTACCTGGGTGGCCTTAGTGTTTTGATTTCTTTCG
>JARYGA010035287.1:0-54742 GCA_030545235.1 Helianthus tuberosus | reverse complement strand
TTGAAATTTCTATGTTTGATCCGTTTTTGGTTAGTAGTAGACAAGGAAACATGTTTATGAAATACCATTGGATAGTACATGATCTCATGAAATCGAAATTCTATTGATTTAGTACACTGTGTAGAAATCAGCAGATGTCCAGTCGAGACCTCTGGTTTCGACTCGAGATCATCGTATGACAACTCGAGAACATAGGTTGCGACACAGGGTGCGAGTCAAGGACCCCTAGTCTCGACTCGAGACCACACTTGATCAGCACACAAACATCATGACCCGAGACCATGCTTGTGAGTCCAGTTGCGACTCGAGACCAATACATGCATGACCCGAGACCACCTCAGTTGCGACTCGAGAACTAGTAGTTTATAACTTGAGACCGCACAGTCTCGACTAGAGACCGCACAGTCTCGACTCGAGACCATGTACCTGTGCACGACGTTTGGACTTTCACACTGTTACGGGCCTAAGTAATTGGGCCGAACATATGGGCCGTATGTGCTACTGTTAATTGAGTATGTTGTGCACTGTTGTTGAACTGCCATGATAAACGAGTATGCCATGATCGTTACTTGTGTATGAATACGTGTAGAAAATACGTGCACTACTTGGGTTGAACCTGACTTGAATGGTATCTATGTTAGGACGTAGTTGACCACTTACAACTCGACTGACTTTTCTGTGTATCTGCCGAGCAAACCAAGGTGAGTTCACACCCTCTACAAAGCATGGGATTCCCTGGGTTGGGAATGGGGTTAAGGAACATGGGTTCCTCGTCCTCCTTGGGTAGGACAGCATTGGTTCAGGAATGTAATTCCTCGTCCTCATGGACAGATAACTCGTACTAGACCAAAACTCTATCACGAAGTCCCTCATTTTTATATCGACTTAATCGCCGGGCCAATGGCGAGCGGGTCATTAGTTAGATAGAGATATTTAGGTCTGACAAACCTCACACCGTGCCGCAGAGGACGGGCGTGAACTAATGGATCTGGGGCACGTCAATGATGATAGACATTGACAGTTTCAGGGCACATAAACATGACTACAGTCAGCAGTCGATATGGTAACGAGTCTAGTGTATACACGGGGTAGCCCCCACGGCCGAAATGCCAGATAACTAACATGGGGTAGCCCCCACGGCCGAAATGCCAGATAACTAACATGGGGTAGCCCCCACGGCCGGAGTGCCAGAGTAACCGGGAATAAACAAGTCACGTTTTTCAACTATGGGGTAACCCCCACGGCAGGATGCCAGATAAAGGAAACTGTTTTCGAAACAACTTAAAACGAACACCCAACTGTGAACTCACTCAACTTGTTGTTGACTCGTTACTACATGCTTTGCAGGACAATAGGTACTTAGCTGGAGCTTGCATGGAAGAGAGTCGTTGTGGGACATGGACAGCTGCGTGCCATGTTAAACTCTGAAACAATTGAACTTATGTTTTGGTTTTAAGACTTATGCTTCCGCTTGCAACTTAAACTATGTTTTGTTTGAACACCAATTGTATTGGTTGGATTTTATAACTACTTATATGCTTGTTCAATATGATTGGTGGCTGGATCCTGGTCAGTCACGCCTCCAAGCGGTAGTACTCCGCAGGTGGATTTTCGGGGTGTGACAGATTGGTATCAGAGCCATTGCTTATAGTGAACTTGGTTTTAATAAAGGAGAAACGTTTTTGTTAAAACCAGACTATAACCTGTACAGTGCTCAACGGTCCACAACGACGCTTCACTCCACATGCAAGGCTCAACATCCTAGGTGATATGATCTGTATATATTGCCTACTTATTAGTTACATAGTACATTGCTCATGGTATGCCTGGTTAGTATAACTACTGTTGCTTGAACACGTGTGTGCTTACTCCCTTCTGTCATCGCACTTTCGTGAACCTCTCTCACTCATGTTTCCCTTGATGTGAAGATCATGTCTGGACGCGTTAACCTGACACAAGCCCAGTTGACGGCTCTGATTAACGAACGAGTTGCCGCAGCACTTGCAGCTGCACACGCAGGAGGTATATCCTGCAGTCCGAACTCATTCTAGGATCTTTAGATCCTACTCTCGTGAACCAACTTTTGTGTTAAACTCTGTCTTTTCTTTCGCCCACACTAGGTCAACACGCTCAACCACCCGTGTGCACTTTTAAAACTTTTATGGACTGCCGACCCACTACTTTTAGCGGCACTGAAGGAGCGGTAGGTCTCCTCCACTGGTTTGAGAAACGAGAATCAGTCTTCGAAATGTGTGAATGCCCTGAGGCGCGCAGGGTGAAGTATGCTACCGGTACTCTCGAGGGTTTAGCCCTCACGTGGTGGAACGCTCAGGTCCAAATGCTGGGGTTGGTTGCTGCCAACGCCACCCCATGGGAAACTTTTAAGGAGATGATCAAGGAGGAATACTGCAGTCGCGATGATATTCATAAGCTGGAGGTCGAGTTCTTCAACCTCAAGATGACGGGGTCCGAAATTGAAGCTTATGTGAAGAGATCGAATGAACTGGCAATACTGTGTCCTACTATGGTGGACCCTCCAATTAAGCGAATTGAACTCTTTCTTAAGGGCTTGGTGCCAGAGATCCAAAGTCATGTGACTTCAGCAAACCTCGCCACCATCCAGCAAGTTGTGCAATTGGCTCACCGTCTCACGGACCAGGCGGTGGAGCAGAACAGGTTACCAAAGCGCATAGGTGCTGCAACTACTTCAGGTGTCCCTAGTGACAACAAGCGGAAATGGGATGGAGCTCCAAGTAAGGGTTCGACTTCTGTTCAGTCCCAGTCTCAGCAGAGAAGGACTGATGACTACAAGAGCCCTAATCAACAATCATCTGGTGGTCAAGGTTATGGTGGGTACAAGGGGAATCACCCCAAATGCAATCGCTGCAGCTTGCACCACAGCGGGCCATGCACCAGGGGTAACTGTCATCGGTGCAACAAGCCAGGTCACGCAGCAAAGGATTACAGGAGCTTGTATCCAGCCAATCAGAATCGTCAGCAAGCTCAACAGAATCAACGCCAGCAGCCGCAGCAGGGTGATAACAAAGGATGCTTTCAGTGTGGAGCTGAGGGCCACTTCAAGAGAGATTGTCCCCAACTGAACAGGAACCAGAACAACAACAACAATAACAACAATCAGGGGAATGGTAACAATGGGAACAACAACAACAATGGTGCCAGGGGGCGGGCGTTCGTGATCGGCCAAGGTGAAGCAAGGAATGACCCCAATGTTGTGGCGGGTAAGTTCCTTCTCGACGACTTTTATGTTTCAGTATTATTTGATTCGGGTGCCGATACTAGCTACATGTCACTAGAAGTTAGTCGAATGCTTAAGCGTATTCCAACACCTTTGAACAACAAGCACACTGTAGAGCTAGCAAACGGTAAGAATTTTGAAGCCACACACGTAGTCAAGGGTTGTAAACTTGTTCTCGCTAACCAGACCTTCTCTATCGACCTCATTCCTATTGTCTTGGGTAGTTTCGACATTGTCATTGGGATGGATTGGTTATCCTAGCACCGAGCAGAGATCCTTTGCAACGAGAAGATTGTCCGTATTCCTGGTCCCAGTGGTGAACCTCTCATGGTTCGTGGCGACAAGAGGAGTGCTGTTGAGAACGTCATCTCTCTCCTTAAGGCCCAAAAGTGCTTGAGAAAGGGCCACACTGCCATTTTGGCTCTTGTTACTGACACCTCGGAGAAAGAGAGGAAAATAGAAGATTTTCCAATTGTACGTGACTATCCGGAGGTATTTCCTGAGGAATTACCTGGTCTTCCGCCTCATCGCCAAGTCGAGTTTCAGATCGAACTAGCTCCTGGAGCTGCGCCTATAGCTCGTGCACCTTATCGTTTAGCTCCATCAGAGTTGGAAGAACTCTCTACGCAACTACAAGAACTCTTGGATAAGGGTTTTATTCGTCCAAGCTCATCGCCCTGGGGAGCTCCAGTACTATTTGTGAAGAAGAAGGATGGTACCTTCAGAATGTGCATCGACTACCGGGAACTCAACAAGGTGACGGTGAAGAATCGTTATCCTCTACCGCGTATTGACGACTTGTTCGACCAGCTGCAAGGGTCGAGCTACTATTCAAAGATTGATTTGAGATCGGGATATCACCAGCTGAGAGTCCGGGAAGAGAACGTCTCCAAAACAGCCTTTAGAACTCGATACGGGCACTATGAGTTTTTGGTCATGCCTTTTGGGCTGACGAACGCACCTGCGATCTTCATGGACTTGATGAATCGAGTGTGCAAACCTTACCTGGACAAGTTCGTTATAGTCTTCATCGACGACATCCTGATCTACTCTAAGAGTCAGGAGGAACACGAGCAGCATCTACGATTTATTTTGGAACTCCTTCGGACAGAACAGCTATACGCCAAGTTTTCAAAATGTGACTTCTGGCTTCGTGAGGTCCATTTCCTAGGCCATGTGGTAAACAAGGATGGGATTCACGTTGATCCATCCAAGATAGATTCGATTAAGAACTGGCCTGCACCTCGTACACCAAAGGAAATTCGCCAATTCTTGGGTTTGGCAGGTTACTACAGGAGATTCATTAAGGATTTTTCCAAGATTGCACAGCTTCTCACCTCACTAACGCAAAAAGGAGTGGTTTATCGATGGGGAAATGCACAGGAGTTGGCATTTCAGCACCTAAAGGATAGGCTTTGTAGCGCACCTATCCTTTCCTTGCCAGAGGGCACAGACGACTTCGTGGTCTACTGCGACGCATCAATTCAAGGTCTTGGTTGTGTATTGATGCAACGAGATAAGGTTATAGCCTACGCCTCACGCCAACTCAAGGTTCATGAAAGAAACTACACTACACACGACTTAGAGCTGGGAGCTGTTGTTTTTGCACTAAAGTTATGGCGGCATTACCTGTACGGTACCAAGTGCGCCATCTACACCGACCACAGGAGCCTCGAGCATATCTTCAAGCAGAAGGAACTGAATATGCGACAACGACGATGGGTCAAACTACTGAATGACTACGAGTGCTCAATCAGGTACCACCCGGGCAAGGCCAATGTTGTGGCTGACGCCCTCAGTCGAAAGGACACTGCGCCTAAGCGCGTACGAGCTTTGCAACTCACGATCCATTCTAGTCTACCTTCCCAAATACGAGCTGCTCAGATAGAAGCACTGAAACCAGAAAACGTCAGGGCTGAAGCCCTACGCGGCTCAAGGCAATGCTTAGAACAGAAGGAAGACGGTGCTTATTACGTAACGGGACGCATTTGGATCCCACTCTATGGCAACCTACGAGAGCTTGTGATGGATGAAGCACACAAGTCTCGCTACTCGGTACACCCTGGTTCGGATAAAATGTACCACGATATCAAGACTACGTATTGGTGGCCTAGCATGAAGGCCCACATAGCAACTTACGTCAGCAAGTGTTTGACTTGTGCGAGAGTCAAGTCTGAATACCAGAAACCCTCAGGCCTACTCCAACAACCAGAGATACCTCAATGGAAATGGGAGCAAATTTCCATGGATTTCGTTACTGGCCTGCCTAGATCCCAGCGCGGGAACGACACTATTTGGGTGATCGTGGATCGACTCACAAAATCTGCACACTTCTTGGCTATCAAGGAGACGGATAAGTTCTCCACTCTTGCAGAAATATACCTCAAGGAAGTTGTTTCGAGGCACGGGGTGCCCACCTCTATTATCTCAGATCGAGATGCATGTTTTACTTCAGAGCTGTGGCAAGCAATGCACAAATCCTTTGGCTCACGATTAGACATGGGCACGGCATATCACCCTCAGACGGACGGGCAGTCTGAGCGTACTATTCAAACCTTAGAAGACATGCTTCGTGCATGTGTAATCGACTTTGGCAACAGCTGGGAAAAGCATCTGCCACTTGTGGAATTTTCGTACAATAACAGCTACCACACCAGAATTAAAGCTGCTCCGTTTGAGGCATTGTACGGACGTAAATGCCGGTCACCTCTTTGTTGGGCAGAGGTGGGGGCTAGTCAGATCACTGGTCCAGAACATGTGGTAGACACAACTGAACAAATTGCTCAGATATGAAAACGCATGGCGGCAGCTCGTGACCGTCAGAAAGTCTACGCCGATAAGGGCAGGAAACCACTAGAGCTCCAGGTTGGGGAGCGGGTACTACTCAAAGTTTCACCCTGGAAGGGTGTGGTTCATTTTGGTAAACGAGGCAAACTTAACCCACGATACGTTGGACCTTTCGAAATCATTGAGAAAATAGGCAGGGTGGCCTACAGACTAAACTTACCAGCAGAACTCGGTGCAGTTCACAACGTTTTTCACGTATCGAATCTGAAGAAGTGTCTGTCAGATGAGACCCACGTAATTCCTCTGAAGGAACTCACTATCGACGAGCAGTTACGATTCGTCGAGGAACCAGTGGAAATCACGGACCGGGATGTTAAGGTCCTCAAGAGCACTAGAATACCTCTCGTTCGAGTTCGTTGGAACTCACGTCGCGGCCCAGAGTTCACCTGGGAGCGCGAAGATCAGATGAAACAAAAGTATCCCCAACTGTTCGCAAACAGTACAACCACTACTAAGGCTGAAGCTACGGAATTTCGGGACGAAATTCCAGATCAACGGGGGGTGGATGTGACACCCCAGGAAAACCATACAACTTAACTAGCTTCCTCAGTGAGTGCTTACCAAATTTCGGGACGAAATTTCTTTCAACTTGGGGATGATGTGACAACTCAAAATTTAGAAACCTTCGTTGTATCTTGATGTAACATGCTTGAACGTTACGTGACTAGTTAACTTGTTAATTTAATGATATAAGTGAACATCCTATGTGATTATGTGTTATGTTTATGTGTATGCTTGTATGTATGCGACCCGAGACACAAGAACCCGACTCGAGACCATGTGGTCTCGAGTGAACAGTGCAACATATGGGCCGGTTGGGCCATGCGCCCCTTTAATCCATCCGAAAACCCATTAGGGTGCATCACTTGAAGTTAGTATATAACCATGAGGGATAGCCAACCTTGCCATTCTTTGGACAACACACACCCTCCTACACACACACTCTCCTACTTTCTCTCTCTCACTAAAACCCTAGAAGCACAAACCTTCACTCCCTCATTCTCGGATCAAAATGGTGACCACAAGGAGCTCTCGGATCGGCTCACACACACACATTTGGAAGCTTCATCCATTACTACTTCACACCTTTGAACCCACACTTGAACCGGTTAGTGATTTCTTTGCAAAAACATGTTTATACATGATTAAAGGTGTTGATGTGTAATGATATAGGTTAGTGATGCATGCTAGGTGTTTATTTCGTATGATGATGTTATATAGGATGATGTTATTCGGCTAACATGTTTTGATTTCGGATATATTGCATAATGAGCTCATGATATCTTGTGTCTAAATGTGATTCAAACCATTAAATGTGGATGTTCATGAAACCGGCTTGCATATGTGATAGTGTGTGGAAATCGGATTAGTGTAGAGACGATTTTGAGGTGTTATGTGATGATTGAAACCCTTAAATGAGTATGTTCAAGTGTTTTGATTGATGTTCATATTATGACTGTGATTGATGCTAAAAACCCTAAAATGTGATGAACAAGTTTGAATGATCATGATGAATGACTTGAATATATGAAGAACTTGTTGAATATGATATGAATGTGTTGTAGATATTTGAAATTTCTATGTTTGATCCGTTTTTGGTTAGTAGTAGACAAGGAAACATGTTTATGAAATACCATTGGATAGTACATGATCTCATGAAATCGAAATTCTATTGGTTTAGTACACTGTGTAGAAATCAGCAGATGTCCAGTCGAGACCTCTGGTTTCGACTCGAGATCATCGTATGACAACTCGAGAACATAGGTTACGACACAGGTTGCGAGTCAAGCACCCCTAGTCTCGACTCGAGACCACACTTGATCAGCACACAAACATCATGACCCGAGACCATGCATGCGAGTCCAGTTGCGACTCGAGACCAATACATGCATGACCCGAGACCACCTCAGTTGCGAATCGAGAACTAGTAGGTTATAACTCGAGACCGCACAGTCTCGACTAGAGACCGCACAGTCTCGACTCGAGACCATGTACCTGTGCACGACGTTTGGACTTTCACACTGTTACGGGCCTAAGTAATTGGGCCGAACATATGGGCCATATGTGCAACTGTTAATTGAGTATGTTGTGCACTGTTGTTGAACTGCCATGATAAACGAGTATGCCATGATCGTTACTTGTGTATGAATACGTGTAGAAAATACGTGCACTACTTGGGTTGAACCTGACTTGAATGGTATCTATGTTAGGACGTAGTTGACCACTTACAACTCGACTGACTTTTCTGTGTATCTGCCGAGCAAACCAAGGTGAGTTCACACCCTCTACAAAGCATGGGATTCCCTGGGTTGGGAATGGGGTTAAGGAACATGGGTTCCTCGTCCTCCTTGGGTAGGACAGCATTGGTTCAGGAATGTAATTCCTCGTCCTCATGGACAGATAACTCGTACTAGACCAAAACTCTATCACGAAGTCCCTCATTTTTATATCAACTTAATCGCCGGGCCAATGGCGAGCGGGTCATTAGTTAGATAACGCTATTTAGGTCTGACAAACCTCACACCATGCCGCAGAGGACGGGCGTGAACTAATGGATCTGGGGCACGTCAATGATGATAGACATTGACAGTTTCAGGGCACATAAACATGACTACAGTCAGCAGTCGATATGGTAACGAGTCTAGTGTATACACGGGGTAGCCCCCACGGCCGAAATGCCAGATAACTAACATGGGGTAGCCCCCACGGCCGAAATGCCAGATAACTAACATGGGGTAGCCTCCACGGCCGAAATGCCAGATAACTAACATGGGGTAGCCCCCACGGCCGGAGTGCCAGAGTAACCGGGAATAAACAAGTCACGTTTTTCAACTATGGGGTAACCCCCACAGCAGGATGCCAGATAAAGGAAACTGTTTTCGAAACAACTTAAAACAAACACCCAACTGTGAACTCACTCAACTTGTTGTTGACTCGTTACTACATGCTTTGCAAGACAATAGGTACTTAGCTGGAGCTTGCATGGAAGAGAGTCGTTGTGGGACATGGACAGCTGCGTGCCATGTTAAACTCTGAAACAATTGAACTTATGTTTTGGTTTTAAGACTTATGCTTCCGCTTGCAACTTAAACTATGTTTTGTTTGAACACCAATTGTATTGGTTGGATTTTATAACTACTTATATGCTTGTTCAATATGATTGGTGGCTGGATCCTGGTCAGTCACGCCTCCAAGCGGTAGTACTCCGCAGGTGGATTTTGGGGGTGTGACAGTAACAATGTCCTGAACTGATTCAGGGAGACCATCAATGTATTTTTTGATCGCCTTATGCAAAGGCGTAACCATGGTAGGACACAACAGGCTCAGCTCCTCATATCGATCAGTGTAGGCTTGATGTTCACCGCTGTCTTGCTTAAGGTCGTCGAATTCCCTTTCCAAAGCCCTAAGTTCATGACGAGGACAGAACTCCTTCATCATCAGAGCTCGAAGCTCTTCCCATGTTTGAGCCAGTGCCACATCGGCACCCCTATCTCTCACCACACCCTTCCACCATGTCAAAGCTCGTTTCTCAAAGACACTAGATGCAAAATCTACCTTTCGCTCGTTTGGACATTGAACATGTCTGAAGGTGCTCTCTAGACTCTCAAACCATTCCAGAAGTGCAGTCGCTCCTTGAGACCCAGAGAACTTTGATGGCTTAGCCGAGTTGAACGTCTTGAAGTTGCAGGGGGCATTATTGTTGTTGAGGGCTTGGTTACATTGGGCAACGATGTTCGGGATTGCTGCAGTCATTTGCTGTGTAATGACAGCTGCCAGCTCTTCAATAGATACCGGATTTTCGCGTCGTGGAGGCATTCTAAAAGAGAAACAAGAGAGAAAACAAATGAAATGGCATTGGGTAAGAATAGGATGTTACAATTTCTGACCAAAATCATGGGTGATGATCATTTTGTTTGAACCACGAAGCAAACAAACGACACACAAAGGCTGAATCAAAGCAATTAGATCCTCATAATGTATCGCGAAGACATGCTCGCCTATAAGTGGACACTCACCCCAAGAGTTCCCAGGTAAGAGTGACTGGTCCGATTATGTGGATTTGTACGAACACTCTAGCCTTAGACAGAAAACTCAGGGTACAGGCATTCACTCTTCCAGTTTGCACGTGTTCACACTATTTAGGACCCAAAACTTTGATGAGATTTTGAAAACTCAAAGGGGTTCAAAACCTTATAATAGAGGGTTCAAAACCTTACAATAGAGGGTTCAAAACCTAGTAATCAATCATCCAAAAACAGATGATTAATTTTCAAAGCGGATTCGAACTTTGTGTTCTCATTGTGGTTATCACCTAAGGATAGGTGAAGATATCGTTTTATGACTAAACGCAAGTAAACTCGCGTTAGGGTCCTAGGAAGGCTATAGACTAGGTCAAAGCATTACTAATAACCTAATTCCCTATAACCATGGGCTCTGATACCAACTTTTCTGTCACACCCCGACCACGTAGAACATCAAATCGTGGCGGAAACATCGGGGAGTGTTGTAACAGAATCATTGTTTCATAACACATGGAAATTGAAATATTGTTTTATTGATTAAAAGAGTTACAATGTCTTGACAATCAAAGAAATATAACATAAATAACTAGTCTTGCATCTTTTATTGTTACTAAGGCCCAAGTCCGCCTAAGTGTATCTTGATAAATCCTATGCATCATATCCTGAAACACATGTGAAAATAGGTACGTCAGCATAAAAATGCCTGTGAGATACATAGGTTTTGTGAAAATAGAATTCATGACTTATGTTTAAGAAAATGTTTAGTCATGAACCTTGTAATTTGCTTTGTCTTCTAAATCATTTGAAAAGCAATAAGATCAGATGATATGTATAAATAAGAGAATAATGTATGGTCAAATGAATAACCAAGTAAAATGAGTTTGTATAAGATAAGTTGTTTTGTAAAACAATGTCTTGTGAAAAGTATGTTATTTGTATAAAATGTTATATGTCTAAATTGAAATGATTCAAATAACGCTACAATATGTAATACCATACAAGCACTTATATATAGGAAGTACCAGCGGCATATCCACCATGCTTGTATCATATTACACACGCCTCGTTACTTAAATCACTTAAACAAACCACCAATGTATAAAGTCCATGTTTAAACCAATTGTCAAAAAGTCCTTGTATAAGCCATGTTAAATGTTAAAAAGTCCAAATGTAGTCAAGTAATGTGTAACAAATGTTATGTATTGTAAGTAAAGTATTGTCACATAATCCAAATGTAGAAATGTACAAAACAAAGTATTTTGAATATATCAAAAAGTTATGTTTTTGCAAAGTGAATGCATGTTACATTGATACAAACATTTATGTGGTAAGTTAACGCATACATTCAAGCCTTGAGACAGTCGGATAACCCTTTTAGTCAAGGTTATCAAAAGAAATGTTTTCGGATTCAGTCATTCCTTACATCCAAACAAACCCGGGATGGCAGGAATGGGATTTGTCAAGTCTTATGGTACCACTACTTACTACCGAGCGGCGTAGCTAATGTTAATGAACGTATATAAGTCTCGTTTGTGCAAACCAAATGTTATAGCAATTGTATACATGTCTTATGAAAACAATGTACTAAGTATGCTAAGTTAACATACAAAGCAGAAAAGTCATGTAAATCAATGTGCTAGCATGCTATCAGTCAACATACATAGCAGAAATGTAATGTAAAACAATGTACTAAGTATGCACACAATGGACATACATAGCATAAAATGTAATGAAATCATGTACTATAATGTACTAATGAACATAACAAGCATATGATATGAAAGCATGAAAGGCACGAAAGTAACAAGTAGGCACATGTGTTTCACCCCAAAATGTTTGGAAAATAGTAAAAGAGGGGTCTATGTACTCACTTGAGATTGCTTAGTAGTCCTTGAGTAACAAGCAAACAATGCTAGAGATCACGGATATCAAACGGCACCTAATATAGGTAACTATGTTAATATACCGGACCTGAATCAGAGGATCGGATAGAATGAGGGTTCGTAAACCAAATGAGTATGTGAACTCATGTAATATGGTTTAACAAAGCCCACATACTAAAATGAAACCTAACCTAAGTGCTTACGACCCATTACGACCCGTTTAGGTAGCTTATGCTACTTTAACGCGTCGTTCGCGTAAAACGCGTTCGGAACGCCTAACTAGTCCTATGACAAGTAAAATATGCCTTAACATGTCTAATATTGTTACCAAATCAGTTTAGATACCAAAGGTTATGTTACATATGCTTAAAATGAATTTTGGCGTAAAAAGGGCATTTTGGTAATTTACCTAAGGCATATAAACTACCTATCATACAACTAACTAAACGACGTGACCATAAGGTATAACCTCGGAGGGTTATTCCCTATATAACTATGGTCACCTAATGTGTTTGGTCGGATCCTAATGATCGACCAAACGGGTCGGGTTCGAAAGTATAAGCGATTGTTTAGATCGCTTACCTTACGACCCTATATAAGCACTAAACTAAAAGTGACGAGCTAAGCATGTTAAAACATGCTTAACTAAGTTTAGAAAACAGGTTTGGTATCAAAACAAACGGTTTTGATACCCACAAGTAGTTTGGTTACAAAATACGCAATAACACATATTTTGGCCGAAACTACGACTCGTCACTGAGCCTAGATAACGTGGTAATCAGTAGGTATAGTCACTAGGGACTATAACCATCGTGATTATGCTCACGTTATGAAGTTCAAACGAACTTCGCATTGACCATAAACTGGTCAACGCAGAAAGTCAAACAAAGTTTGACTTTTAACGCTAAACGAATAAAATAACGAAGGAACACTTACAAAGGGTCCCCGAAAGCTAATCTTGATCCAAGTAGCTCAGGTATGAAGCAATGGCTTCAACTTAGAGCTTTTAGATCAGATTTTTGTAGGTTTTTGGGTTGAATGGGGTTGGGTATTTATAGGATCTTCCATATAGAATATTCCTAGCATATTCCAAGCATATTCTTAGCATATTCCTAGCATATTCCAAGCATATTCCTAGCATATTCCAAGCATATTCCTGGCATATTCCTTAGCATATGGCTAAAACGGGTATTTAACTGGGTACCGGGTATTTTATCTAGCGTTTAAATCCCGGTTTATGGCGTTCTAAATTATTTTTATTACTCTATAAAAATAAACTCGCCAAGATATTATTGAAATAAATTTCAGTTGCCAGGACTGGCTGCGTTGTCTGCGTTTTGCAGTAGGAGCACTGTGTTGCGCAGAAACACACGGTACGCGCTTAAACTTTGAAAAATAACGTTTTTAGGCGTTTTAATTTATTTTTCAACACGGACCTGATTAAAAAAAAAGATTTTAATCATAAAATAATATTTGTGGGATTTAAATATTATCCGGTCGGTCACCAACGTTCGTTTGGTCGTACGATCGCGATGTTCGGTTAATTACGACGGAATGCGCATAAGCGTGAAAAACGATCCAAATGGCGTGACGAATGGATTTTTCTTATGCCAAACACTAAAATAAAATATTTTAGTGCTTACATAAATTTTTGGTTGTCCGGATGTATTCAGAACGTAAGTTATGCGCGAAAGTGCAAACTTGTGCACTTTTTGACACTTTTAGTCCTTGAATGAGCCAAAAGTTTATTTTAGCACACCGAACCCCTCAAAGCCTATTTCGAAGCTATGTAAAGGATATTTATGGTATGTTTAACTTATGGCCATGTTCCGGAATGTCTGTTACAGTTCAAATTGGCATACTTTCGCAGTTTGTCAAATTTAGTCCCTGTAGACGAATTAACTTGTTTTTGACATACCAAAGCCTTCAAAACTTATTTCTAAGTTATGTAAAGGTTATTTAAGGTATGTTAAGCCTTTTTCACTATTCCGGAGTGTTCGTTGCATTAAACTGGTTATATTTACGCATCAGTGCGCGTATAACCTTCCAGAAAGCGATTTAGAGCTTGAAATCGAACAAGAGTTGATATGTGCAAACGATACACATATTTTTACAAATCCAAAGTATGAAATAGAATATTTCATTGGTTTGGCATTTGTTTGATGGTTGAAGTGACACAGGTGTCACAAACCATGCTCGAATCCTCTGTGATAAAAATTCCATACAAATACATACGCCAGCAGGAGAAGTAATTTTGGTAACAGGAGATAAGCCGCGTAAGCCAATGAAGTTCATTTCAGTAATGAAAGTTGCTAGTTATGAACGCAAACAAGGAATAGTGTATATGATTTCAGTAATCATTAACACTAAAAGCAGGGAACTTAAGGAAATCCCAGTAGTCTCAGAATACCCTGATGTATTTCCAGAGGAGCTACCTAGATTACCACCCGACAAGGAAGTAGAGTTTAGAATTCATCTAATTCCTGGAACTGCACCAATAGATAAGACACCTTATCGGTTAGCACCCACCGAAATGTTAGAATTGAAAAAGCAGTTAGATGAATTTTAAGCAAAGGATTCATACAACCTAGTTCATCCCCTTGGGGAGCACCTGTGTTGTTCGTGAAAAAGAAAGATGGTTCGATGCGGATGTGTATCGATTATAGGGAATTAAATAAGGTTACAATTAAGAATCGATACCCATTACCTAGGATTGATGATCTTTTCGATCAACTTCAAGGAGCTAGGTACTTCTCTAAGATAGACTTGTGCTCCGAATATCATCAGTTGAAGGTTCAGGGAGAAGACATACCTAAAACTGCTTTTAGAACTAGGTATGGTCACTACGAGTTTACAGTCATGCCATTTGGACTAACGAATGCTCCTGCAGCATTTATGGACATGATGAACAGGATCTGTAAGCCGTATTTGGATAAATTCATAATTGTCTTCATCGACGATATACTTATTTATTCAAAAAGCCAGGACGAGCATTGCAAGCACCTGCATGCACTCTTAGTTCTGTTAAGAAAGGAAAAGCTTTACGCCAAATTTTCAAAGTGTGAAATTTGGCTACAAGAGGTGCAATTTTTAGGACACATGGTGAATCACGAAGGCATTCACGTAGATCCCTCCAAGATAGAAGCAATCACCAATTGGAAGGTCCCGCAATCAGCTACCGAAGTTAGAAGTTTTCTAGGATTAGCTGGGTATTATAGGCGCTTCATCAAAGATTTTTCTAAGATAGCTGTTCCATTAACTAAGCTAACTTGTAAAAATGTTAAGTTTGAATGGGACCTAAGCAAGAGGAAGCCTTTAGGATTTTAAAGCAAAGATTAACAAATGCCCCAATTCTTTCCTTACTAGAAGGAACAAAAGATTTTGAAGTCTACTGCAACGCTTCTAAGCTAGGGTTAGGATGTGTGCTAATGCAACGCAAAAAGGAAATTACGTATGCATCAAGGCAGTTGAAAAAGCACGAGGAAAATTTTATGACTCATGACTTAGAATTAGGAGCCATAATTTTTGCCCTTAAGATGTGGAGACATTATCTGTACGGAGGTAAGTTTACCGTCTATACAGATCATAAGAGTTTAAGATACATCTTTGGGCAAAAAGAATTGAACATGAGGCAAAGAAGATGGATGGAAATTCTAAGTGATTACGACTGTGATATTCTGTATCACGAAGGAAAGGCTAATGTAGTAGCAGATGCCCTAAGTCATAAATATCATGAAAAGCGAAGGCGAGTTCGTACTCTTAGACTAAGCCTACAGTTAGATTTAATGGAACAACTGAAGAACGTTCAGGAAACAGCAATCAAGGACGATGCTGAAGGAATGAAAGAAAGAATTAAGGAATTAGAGCAAGGGACAGATGGAATCTGGAGATTTCACAAGAAAAGAATGTGGGTACCGAAACAAGGAAATTTAAGAGATAAGATTTTGGAGGAAGCCCATAAATCTAGATATACGATGCATCCTGGTAATAACAAGATGTATCAAGATTTAAGGAATAACTTCTGGTGGATAGGAATGAAAAAGGACATACCTAGATATGTATCTAAGTGTCTAAATTGTTCGCAAGTTAAGACAGAACACCAGAAACCTTCAAGTTTACTTCAACAATTAGCAATGCCTGTATGGAAATGGGAACTAATAACCATGGATTTTGTTACTAAGCTACCCAAAACAAGGAAAGGTAACGATGCAATCAGGGTGATTGTAGATCGATTAACCAAATCAGCTCATTTCCTACCAATGAAAGAAACCTTTAGCATGGAAAGATTGGCTAAGCTATACGTAGATGAGGTAGTGTCACTACATGGAGTTCCATTCTCCATTATGTCAGATAGGGATAGTCGTTTCACTTCACATTTCTGGACAAGTTTCCAAAAAGCTATGGGGACGCGATTAAATTTAAGTACTGCATACCATCCTCAAACAGATGGTCAAAGTGAAAGGACAATTCAAACCCTCAAAGACATGCTCAGGGCATGTGTAATAGATTTCGGTGGAAATTGGGATGACCACTTACCACTAATAGAATTCTCCTATAACAACAGTTATCATACAAGCAATTATGCTGCCCCGTTTGAAGCATTGTATGGACGAAAATGTCGTACTCCAGTATGCTGGGCAGAAATAGAAGAAAATCAATTATCAGGTCCCGAAATTGTGAAGGAAACCACCGACAAGATAACTCAAATAAAGGAAAGACTAAAAACGGCTCGAGATCGCCAGAAAAGTTATGCAGACAATCGACGTAAGCCGTTAGAATTCCAAGTTGGGGACAAGGTACTATTGAAAGTTTCTCCTTGGAAGGAGTAGTTCGATTCGGTAAGAAAGGAAAGCTGAGTCCAAGGTACATAGGACCATTCTCCATTACTCAACGAATAGGACCAGTTGCCTATCAATTACAACTACCAGAAGAACTAGTCGGGGTACATGATGTATTTCATATATCAAATCTTAAGAAGTGTTTATCTGATGAACCGCTGATAGTACCTCTTCAAGATGTAGAGGTAAATGAAAAGCTAAAATTCGTTGAGAAACCTCTTCAAATAGAAGATAAAAAGGTCAAGTTCCTCAAGCATAAAAGATTGGTACTGGTCAAAGTAAAGTGGAATTTAAAAAGAGGACCGGAGTATACATGGGAACTGGAATCAGAAATGAAGCGAAAATACCCTTACTTGTTCAAGTAAATCTCGAGGACGAGATTTTAAACAAGGTGGGGAGGATGTAACAACTCTTGCCAAAATTGTTGTTTCTTTTGTTAACAAGGCACATTAGGAAACCCTCATTGAGACCCCCAAATGATATAGCGTGACCCATAATTTTCAAAACTGCCAAAACTAGGATCAGGACCCCCTAAAACTCAAGGGGTATCCCCTAATCATAATTATCCATCTAAAACGGCATCAAAACACGTATTTTCGAAAAATAACAACTCACCCAAGCTATACAGGACACGAGGCTACCCTAGCCTAAAAGGGTAGCCATCGCGCCACGCGCAGGGACCATGAGGGCCTGGCGCGTCACGCGAGGGGGACCAAATTTTAGTATATATATCAGGGGTTTGGCACTTGCATGGGAAATCTGTTATGACGAAAAAACTAGTTACGTATGTTGAGTTATACACTGTTTCATTCAAAAACATACACAGGCACGAACCTCTGCTGCGACAACAGGGTAATAACTCGATCACTGCTACGATATAATGTCCGATCGATTGAAACCAATCCGATGGATGTTTAAGTGCTGCCTGAAATCAGGCTATACTTTGTCATTCGTTGTGAGGGTTTTGATTTCGTGAAGTTATCGTAAATGTTGAATTAAGTTACTGACCTAGTTTCGTTTGCATTGTTATATTTTAACTAGGTTACCAGGCTTAATCAGTAGGCAAACTCTGTCCAGTTAAACTTGCAATGTGAGTCATTCTCTTTTTATCAAATTGCTTTACAATACTTAAATGTTTTCCAGTTATATGTTACAGGGATTAAGTCTTTGTTATATTAAATTACTGGCAGTAATTGGGGTATTGTGCACAATTACTACTGTTTTATCACTTTTAGGTGAAAGGACCTAAATAGTGATACACGTCACTTTTGGGTGAAAGGACCCAATAGTGATATGACCATAGTCATAGATCCGGTAGAGTGACAACTGAACCAGCTAATTATAAGATAGGGGCAATTGTAATCGCTCTTAATACTGTAATCTATAGCAATGTGTCGTTTTATGCAAATTGAATGACTCGCCAGCATTTCCCCGCTGATAAAATCTTTTTAAACATGTTTCAGGTGATTTACTGTGAACAAGGAAAAGTGCCGTGTAGCACTACCAGCTTGGATAAAGTGGCTCAGTAAATAAATAAACATTTTTTTTTTTGTAAACAGGGGATTTCCCAGTGAAATTCCTGTATTGTAAATTACGGGGTTTCTCCCGAAACATGAAATAAAATAAAAAGGGGTGTTTTCAGTTTAAACGATCCTGTTAAAATTTCCGCTGCCAAATTAAACACAAATACCACGGGTTTCTGTCCTGCGACTTCTGAACCGGGTAAAACTGAGACGGGGGTCGTGACAGAAAGTTTCCATGCTCAACTGGTCTATTAGGGCTTCGTATCTCTTGCTTGGAGAATAATTTGGGAACTAGGGTTCTAAGGTTGCACGTAATTGGGGGTTATATATAACAGGTTCATTTGTTGAATTGGAAATGACCAATTTGCCCTACACGTGACAAGCATGTGGCCTACTTAACAGTTTAAAATAGATGGTGTTAGGAGACTAGACTGAAATGGTTACGGAAGTGAAACCACAGGGACTGAAATCGCAATTTTAAACTAATGGACTGAAATCGTGATTTTTGCCAAACCACAGGGACGAAAAAAGTAATTAACTCTAAAAATAATGTCTATCCATGATCTTGAATAGATAGTGTCTATCCATGAAACATGAAATACTAGGTCTGTTTGGTATGGGGTAATGGACTGGACGAGGGAATGGAATGGACGATGTAATGGAATGGATGAGGAAATGCAATGGATCATTACCATTCCATGTCTTGTTTGGTTACCAAATGGGAATGGAATGAATTTTTATTGTGTATGGTTTGGTAGGCAAGAAAAATGAAGGAATAAATGTGACACCCATGACGAAACCAGGTACACCCTAAACGGTCCAAAACGGTAAAGCACACTTAACACTTTAATTGCACGAAAACCCTAAAAACATGTATGACTTATCTGCTTGATTAAATGATATCTGTTATGTCTCTGAGGAATCCGAGAACATGTTATAATGACTTGACACTAATAAGGGCCCATGGTGTGAAGTCGGTGTCCTTAGACTTTAAACACGTGTTAAACCGGAGCTTTCCGTTTAACAGCGCACTAAACCTTTGACGTTGATTATTAGGTTATCCGTAGCATTATTTAAGATTCCGAGTTCCAGGAACATCTTAATTTTGTGCCATAGACTGTGACATAAGGTTTGAGGCCAGTCAGAGATTGGGCACGCAAATCGAAGCAGCTGCCCGGTTAGGGAAACGCCTTCGTTTTAGGCACAAGATAAGGCAATCAAACGTGGAAGGAACGATCGATCAAGCTTAAAAACGCTTAAACCACTCTAATACGAGTCTTTTATGATTAAAACATAACTGGGTTCGGATTTCAAGACGGTTAGGCATGATTTTTAAAACCGAGTCTTTTGACACTAATTACGCGCGAAACGGAGTCCGTCACACAAATCGAGAACGCGCGCGGGACCCGTAAACGAACCTAAACACTCAAAGGAAGATAAACATCATCTTTTAGCGCACTAAACGAAGCACGACAAAGCGAGGGTGGGGTAGGGGCACCCCCCCTTATTTTAATTTTTTTTTCCTTTTCATATTGTTTTTACTTTCATTTTCCTTTCATTTTAACACAAAATCCTCTCAAAATTCTGGTTTCTCTCAAGAAAAACCAGCTGATTTTACAAGAAACTTCAACAAATCAAAGGTATTAACTCAAATCCATAAGGTTTTAAGCATGTTTTCTTGATTAAACATGGTTTAGGCCATAAAAACTCATTTTAATCCATGAATTTTGGAGTTTTAAACAAGTTTAGGGGCTGAATATGAACACCATATGAATACCCTGGTGTTATATGGCAGCCATGGTTATAAATCTTTGGGTTTTGATACCCTAATCAACACTTATTCGACAAAAATCGCCTAACTATTCGATTAACCGAAAAACAATGAATCAAAGCTTTATTGATCTAAGTTCTAGCATATTTGGATTGTACTTGATGTGTAGGTACTATATATAGCTCAGACATACTTCTGGACTCACAAGGAACGCTCGGAATCGAAGGAATCGCTTGGTATATGACCCGAAACTTGAATCTAGACTTGGCAGAATATTGTTCGGACTATAACTTGGTCCGTGATACTTGGATTGAGCTGAAATTTGGTATGGCGATGAAGGGTAGTGTCAGAAAGGTCCACGTAAAATTTTAGAATTTTTGGAATTTTCTAAGATTTCTGGTGAATTTTTTACTGTGTTAAAAAAAGAATTCTGGAAAAAATAACAAAATGATTCAATAAATCACCAAATTTTACAGAGACACTAAGGAATATATGTGGAATGTTCTAGAAAAATTAGGAGTCCATTGGTCGAGTTTTAATTTGGGTTAAAAATCCGCGTTTTTGCGAATTTTCGGTAGCCGGAAACGCACCGAAACGAAATCAGAAAAATCTTAAAATTTTTGGAGATGTTTCTGGAAACATAAGGGATATATAGGTATGTTTTGGGAATTGTTTGAACAATGATGGTAATTATTGTTAATTATGTGGTTAAATATGGTTTTATAAATAATTTATTTAGGCAAGTAAATTGCTAAAATAAATTCCCAGAAATTTTTCACATATTATACAGATTTTTACTGAGTTATATAAAAATTTTCAGAATTTTATTCAAATTATAGATAAAATGGGAATTTTTGGGACTAAAAATGGGTTATTTTAAATTAATTTCGGCAGTTTAACTTGTAACGAACCTGCCGGAACTGGGAACTGACCCAACCCGACAAGTACTATAATTGGAACATGGGGAATAGTCTGGAAGATTCCAGGGCGGAGTGGACACTTGGGGTGTGTCCAATACCAGTTCGGGAAAATCCCCGACGGTGGAAACGGAAACTCAAAATTGGGCAACCTGGACTCCCCAAACTCCCTTAATGAAAAATTAATCATTCTTAAATAACAACGTGTTGGCACTATTGGTATTCCCGTACCATTATCCGAACACGTTAAACAACTGACATTGACTGGCACGCGAACCGGTGCCCGGAAGCCAAACTGAAAACTAATACTACCCTGACCTCCGTCACCATACCCGTGTCCTACAGACTCAATCCGGAGTGAAAACTCCTGACCAAATCCAAGTTATAACCATTACCGACTTAGATATTGATTTGAGTCCTTACTTGCATGTGTGCTATTAAAGCTGATTTCGTTGATTAAATCCTCTTTAGCCGAGACTACTATTTGCACTGTGAGTTCCCTTCCCCCACTTTTAATATGTTTCACTGTTTTCTGGGGTGATTTGCATGTTACAAACTGTGTTAATTGCTCAAACTGTATGATGTGAATTATCTAACACACGATATTAGCCCCGATACAAGTGATTAACGTAAGCCGTGGGCAGTGGATAGTACTATTGGTCTGACAAACCCAGTTGTCGCCGGACATGTGGGGCCGGCAGCCTGGCAACTGCAGTCGTCCGTAACCAGGTTATGTTGTTAGACATAACTACCCGAGGGCATTGAACTTCATGAGGTGCAGGTGGTGCGAGTACTTGTCTGTGTGACACGGTACGATTAGAACAGTCTAGGTTTCACTTGTGACACTCGTGTAATTTCATCTATGAACCGTAATATGTGCAATTAAACATGTTGATACATTTTGGAACGAAACAACCAAACCAGTGGAACTCACCAGCAGCGTTTAGCTGACCCCCTTTTAAAACTAACATGCATTTCAGGTAACTTGAGACTGATGTGATCCGTGTATGTTGTTAAAGACGTGTTTATTGGCAAATATTGAGATAGACGCATGCGACTTAGAAGACTTATGTGGTTCATGGGAACACGCAGTTGTAACATACATGTAGTATGTAATCAACATTTTGTAATTAATAAAATGTAGTATCTTTATAAACAATGTGCATGTACCAGAGGTGTCTGTTGCATCCCACGTTTTTTCTTCCGCTGCAAATCGGGGTGTGACAGAAGATGGTATAAGAGCCATTAGTTATAGAGAATTAGGTGCCTTTAAGGAAACCTAGACTATAACTCCAGGCTCGAACCTTAGTGGACATCACTGGAAAATTTACCACTACTAAAAGTAGTTAATGAACACTGTAAAGTATCCTATTGGCGAGTACCAGGATGGCCTTCTGGGGCAAGTGGGTTATTATGGTCTGGAACATAATAACAGACTTGCTCATACGAGGCGGTTTTGGGAAAGTCGTGGTAATAAACACGCTTAAATATGTGGAGTGATACATGCGTGTACCAAGGTGATAGTGTGTGGATGTTTGTGTGTGGATTGATACACGAATTGGGATTGGTGGATTATACGTTGCTGCATGTGTGTGACACCTGTGTCACTTCAACCATCAAACAAATGCCAAACCAATGAAATATTGTATTTCATACTTGGGATTTGTAAAAATATGTGTATCGTTTGCACATATCAACTCTTGTTCGATTTTAAGCTTTAAATCGCTTTCTGGAGGGTTATACGTGCTCTGATGCGTAAATATAACCAGTTTAATCCAACGAACACTCCGAAATAGTGAAATAGGCTTAACATACCTTAAATAACCTTTACATAACTTAGAAATAAGTTTTGAAGGCTTTGGTATGACAAAATCAAGTTTAATCGCTTACAAGGACTTAATTCGACAAACTGCGAAAGTATGCCAATTTGAACTGTAACGAACATTCCGGAACATGACCATAAGTTAAACACACCTTAAATATCCTTTATATAGCTTAGAAATAGGCTTTGAGGGGTTCGGTGTGCTAAAATAAACTTTTGGGTCATTCAGGGACTAAAAGTGTCAAAAAGTGCACAAGTTTGCACTTTCACGCATAACTTACGTTCTGAATACATCCGGACATCCAAAAATTTATGTAAGTACTAAAACATTTTATTTTAGTGTTTGGCACAAGAAAAATCCATTCGTCGCGTCATTTGGATCGTTTTTCGCGCTTATGCGCATTCCGTCGTAATTAAGCGAACATCGCGATTGTACGGCCAAAGGAACCGACATCTGAGATATTTTTGACCACATTTTAAGTTCCCTATAATTTAACTTCATTTTAGAGCTTTGAAACGGGGTTAACGAGCCTTAAACGGGTTGGAAATCGCTTTAAACAACAACAGGGACCAAAACTGTAAATCTGCCAAACTTGAAGGCTTACGGACCGTAAGCCTCACCCTTACGGTCCGTAAGGGGTCCTCAGACAGCAGAATGGCAGAAACATCGAATCTGGTCCGTTCCACTTGTTGCACATGGTTTTGGGGAATCTATGGGCTGGTATTGAGTGCACATGGTATTACAAAACCATGTGTGCACATGTATGGACAAGATCAAAGCACGGTTAACGAGGAACGATCTTAACGGTTCGAGAAATCCAATAAATACCCAACCCCATCCATTTTAAAACCCACAAGAATCTGATCTTAGAAGCTCTAAGTTGAAGCCATTGCTTCATACCTGAGCTACTCGGATCAAGATTAGCTTTCGGGGACCCTTTGTAAGTGTTCCTTCGTTCTTTTATTGCTTTTTGAGTCCGAAAGTCAAACTTTGTTTGACTTTCTGTGTTGACCAGTTTATGGTCAATGCGAAGTTCGTTTGAACTTCGCAACGTGATTGTAATCACGATGGTTATAGTCCCTTGTGACTATGCCTACTGATTACCACGTTGTCTAGGGTCGTAAGGGTAAGCGATCTAATAAATCGCTTATACCTTCGAACCCGACCCATTTGGTCAATCATTAGGATCCGACCAAATACCTTAGGTGACCATAGTGTATAGGGAATAACCTTCCGAGGTTATACCTTATGGTCACGACGTTTAAGTAGTTGTATGATAAGGTAGTTTATATGCCTTAGGTAAATTACCAAAATACCCCTTCGATGCCAAAATTCATTATAAACATATGTGACATAACTTTTGACATCTAAACTGATTTATCAAGAATATTAAACATGTTAAGGCATATTCTACTTGTCATAGGACTAGTTAGGCGGTCCGAACGCGTTTCACGCGAACGACACGTTAAAGTAGCATAAGCTACCTAAACGGGTCGTAATGGGTCGTAAGCACTTAGGTTAGTTTTCATTTAGTATGTAGGCTTTGTTAAACCATATGACACGAGTCTCCATACTCATTTGGTTTACGAACCCTCATTCTATCTAAATCCTCCGATTTAGGTCCGGTATATTAACATAGTTACCTATATTAGGTGCCGTTTGATTTCCGTGATCTCTAGCATTGCTTGGTGGTTATCCTAGGACTTCTAAGCAATCTCAAGTGAGTACATAGTCCCCTCTTTTACTGTTTTCAAACTGTTTTGGGGTGAAGCATGTGTACCTATCTGTTATTTTCATGTTTTCCAAAAGTATAATTGATTATACATGTTAGTACTTATCTGTTGACAAACTAAATGACTATCTATGGTTTAAACACCGATTTTTCAAAGACTATAACATTAATTGTTGAATTGTACTTATTTTGTTCACCAGACCGGTTGGTAGTATGATATAGCGCTATAGGATTTGACACCCCATTCCTGTTGTCATGGAATGTCTGAAACCAATTTGTTTCTCCATCCAAATAGGGATTGCCTTTATGGTATCCCTATAGTCTCAAAGGTGTATTTTGATGCACTAGGTCTGAATGAATTCTTAAATCACATTATTTTTGTATATTTAGTTATACTCCCAAAAGTATAGTTTGATATGCTCCCATATGCGATATAGTACAAAACCAACATATATTTTATTTTATTTATCACATCCAAAGCATATTTTGATATGTTATTTATGAAACCAAAACATAGTTTAATATGTTACTTATAAATCCGAAGTATACTTGTAATATACTACTAAAAACCATTATTTTAAACAACTAAAGTATATTTAATGTACTATCTATCTAACGATTGGGTTTTGATTAGTGTTTAGATAACGGGACGGGTGTAATGTGATGAAAACATGGTAGATACGCCGCTGGTACTTCTTATATATAAGTGTTTTCATTGCATTACATACTGTGGCGTTATTTAGTACACTTGGGTTAACGATATTGGAACTGAAATATATTTTAATATACTACTCATTCGATTCTCTTAAAATCCAAAGTATATTTTCACATATACTATAAGCCTTTTTATCAAAATATTGTTTTTCGAACAATACATTCAATACAAACTCATTTTACAAGGTTATTCATTTAACCATACATTATTCTCTTATGTATACATATCATCTGATCTTATCGCTTTTCAAATGATTTACAAAACAAAACAATTTATAAGGATCATGACTACTTTTCTTAAAACATTCTTTTTCCTTTAAACTTATAAGTCATGAATCCTACTTTCATAAAAACCTATGTATCTCACAGGCATTTTTATGCTGAAGTACCTATTTTTACACATGTTTCAGGTACTGCTTTGCAATAATTGTTGATACATGCTACATTTAGGATGGACTCGTGCCTTAGCAACTTTAAAACTTGGAAGATCATAGTTGTACTTATTTGATTGTATTAAAACAATGAGTTCATTTATTCAATAAAACAGAATTTATTTATTCCATGGTTATGAAACAATGATTCTGTTACAACACTCCCCGACGTTTCTGCCACATCTAGTTGCTTTACGTGGTCGGGGTATGACAGAAAAGTTGGTATCAGAGCCAATGGTTATAGGGAATTAGGTTATTAGTAATGCTTTGACCTAGACTATAACCTTCCTAGGACCCTAACACAAGTTTTCTTGTGTTTAGTTTTAAAACAATACCGTCACTTATTCTTAGGTGACAACCACAATAAGAACATAAATTTCTATCCCACTTTGAAAACTAATCATCTGTTCTAGGATGATTTATTATATGGTTTTGAACCCTTTAAGTTTTCAAAATCCCGTCAAAGTTGGTCTAAATAATGTGAACACGTGCAAACTGGAAGTGTGGGTGCCTGTACCCTGAGTTTTCTGTCTAAGGCTAGAGTGTTCGTACAAATCCACATAATCGGACCAGTCACTCTTACCTGGGAACTCTTGGGGTGAGTGTCCACTTATAGGTGAGCATGTCTTCGCGATACATTATTTTTGACCTATTTACTTTGATTAATCACTAGGGTCGTTTGTTGCTTTGTAGTAACAAACAAATGACCACTATCCTTGCTTTCATCAGATTTGTTTCATCTCATTCTTTTCGTCTAATTCTCTCAGTCATTCCCTTTCATGTTTCCTCTTTTAGAATGCCTCCTCGACGCGACAATCAGATGGCGAATGCCGAACTGGCGGAAATCATCGCGCAGCAAATGGCTGCTGCCTTCCCAAATCTTTATGCTCAAATGATTCAAGCCATCAACAACAACAATGCTCCATGCATTTTCAAGAATTTTAACTCAGCTAAACCGCTCAAGTTTAGTGGTTCTGAGGGAGCAACTGGGCTTGTTCAATGGTTCGAGAGCATTGAGAATACTTTCCGTCACGTTCAGTGTCCTGACAATCGCAAGGTCGAGTTTGCTTCCAGTGTATTTCAGAAAAGGGCTCTTACGTGGTGGAACGGGGTTATGAGAGACCGTGGTGCTGAGGTGGCTTTAGCCCAAACTTGGGCTGAACTTAGAGCTCTTATGATGAAGGAGTTTTGCCCTCGTCATGAACTGCAAGCTTTGGAGAGGGAGTTTGATGATTTGAAGCAAGACAGTGGTGAACATTGAGCCTATACTGACCGCTATGAGGAATTGAGCTTGTTATGCCCTACTATGGTTACGCCTCTGGATAAGGCGATTGAGAAATATATTGATGGTCTTCCTGACGTAGTTCAGGATATCATTACTGGAAGCAACCCTACTACTATCAGACAAGCCATTGAATTGGCTGCCACTCTGACTGAATCCCATATCAGGAAGCGCAAGCTGTTTCGGAAGGGCGACTCAAGACCATCTGACAAGATTGCTCAAGTGGAACCAAAGGAAGAACATGTTGAGGTGTCCAAGAAGAAGAAGCGTAAAGCCTCTCAAAACTACGCTGTAACTGCTCAAGACAAACAGGTTGCACCAAACCAGCCAGCACAACCTCGCAAAAGGCAAAACTATGTTGGTACCGCACCTTTGTGCAACAAGTGCAACCGTCATCATCTAGAGCAAGAGCAGTGTCACAAATGTACCCACTGTGGGCGGTTGGGACATTTGATCAATGTTTGTCGTTATGCAAATCAAGCTGCTGCAAACCCTGCTGCTGTTCAAGCACGGTTCCCTCCGGGGTCATGTTATAACTGTGGTGACCTTACCCACTACAGGAACAATTGCCCAAGACTTGTTAACATACCTCCAGCGCGTGGACGAGTGTTTAACATCAATGAGGCAAACGTGAACAATGATGCAGCAGTGAACAATTAGTGTTTTGTATTTCCTTGGTTGTTATCTTTTGACACTTCAAGACAATTCGGTTGTTACATAAATAAAGATTTGTTTTTTTTATTTCTGCAAAATTTATGCGTTTGTGTGAATGCTTGATGCAACCTTATGATGTCAACCCAAAGACAAACTACTCGTGTGGTTCTGTCATTTTATGATCACTTGTGATCTCCCCAAGAACCTTAAACACTCGTTTCTTTTAAGAAACAAAGCCAAACTCTTATTGAAAATCCTTCTATCTTTATAGATGGATCCTTGAAAATGATTAAAGTGCCAAATAAAATCCACTGATTGGATTCCTGGTATGCTTTAAATATCCATGCCCAAAGATAACGAATTAAAGAATCAAGTTAACTAAATTTGTGCTTATGTGTTTTTCTTACATGTTTTGTGGTTGTATGTGATCCATCCAAATCCTCATAGAATCTTCCATATCTTATATGAGGGATTCATAGTAGGATATCCAAAGTTACTATCTTAAATCCTTAATGGACTTCTACGTTGTAGTCAAGTCCCTTGGGTTTTAAAGTACTATTCTATAATTGGACCTCTTGAATGGTCTGGTTAAACATATTGATTTTGAAAATCTGATTAGAAATATCATGTGATGATATAATTAAAAAGATCCCTTAAGTGGTCTATTTAAGGAGATCGTATGACGGTCTAGTTAAGAAGATCATGTGTTGATCTAGTTAAAAAGATCGTTCGTTGATCTAGTTGAAAAGATCCTTTGGTGGTCTAGTCAGGTCGCTTCATGTTTATTCAATTGATTTTTCCTCTACGCATTATGAAATGAACTGTGCGGACTGTGCAAGGGATTACGTAATTATGGAGGCCTACATAATTATGGAATTCAGTGCACAGGAAGCTTTGTCATGTGTTAAGACTTATAGTGACAAGAATAATTATACGGGAGAAGTCTTGGACCTCGACCAATGTCATATATTCTCACACTCCCCAATTCTGATTTCAAGCACACACAAGTTTCCTATGATAAGTCTTCATAAGAAACGTTCTTCTGTCCGTAGTTCAAAATTCCATGTTTTACCACTACAAGGAATTCACTTTGAGGGTTAACAAATTTGCTAAGAGTCCTAACATGGCCCAGAGTTTTACTTAAGGGTTCAATGGATCTATTAGAAGGCGAAACCGTCACAACTGTCTTCACAAGTTTCATCTAGAATTAAATTTCGGGACGAAATTTCCTAAAGTAGGGGAGACTATGACACCTGTGTCACTTCAACCATCAAACAAATGCCAAACCAATGAAATATTGTATTTCATACTTGGGATTTGTAAAAATATGTGTATCGTTTGCACATATCAACTCTTGTTCGATTTTAAGCTTTAAATCGCTTTCTGGAGGGTTATACGCGCTCTGATGCGTAAATATAACCAGTTTAATCCAACGAACACTCCGGAATAGTGAAATAGGCTTAACATACCTTAAATAACCTTTACATAACTTAGAAATAAGTTTTGAAGGCTTTGGTATGACAAAATCAAGTTTAATCGCTTACAGGGACTTAATTCGACAAACTGCGAAAGTATGCCAATTTGAACTGTAACGAACATTCCAGAACATGACCATAAGTTAAACACACCTTAAATATCCTTTATATAGCTTAGAAATAGGCTTTGAGGGGTTCAGTGTGCTAAAATAAACTTTTGGGTCATTCGGGGACTAAAAGTGTCAAAAAGTGCACAAGTTTGCACTTTCACGCATAACTTACGTTCTGAATACATCCGGAGATCCAAAAATTTATGTAAGTACTAAAACATTTTATTTTAGTGTTTGGAAAAAGAAAAATCCATTCGTCGCGTCATTTGGATCGTTTTTCGCGCTTATGCACATTCCGTCGTAATTAAGCGAACATCACGATTGTACGGCCAAACGAACCGACATCTGAGATATTTTTGAGCACATTTTAAGTTCCCAATACTTTAACTTCATTTTAGAGCTTTGAAACGGGGTTAACGAACCTTAAACGGGTCGGAAATCGCTTTAAACAACAACAGGGACAAAAACTGTAAATCTGCCAAACTTGAAGGCTTACGGACTGTAAGCCTCACCCATACGGTCCGCAAGGGGTCCTCAAACAGCAGAATGGCAGAAACATTGAATCTGGTCCGTTCCACTTGTTGCACATGGTTTTGGGGAATCTATGGGCTGGTATTGAGTGCACATGGTATTACAAAACCATGTGTGCACATGTATGGACAAGATCAAAGCACGGTTAACGAGGAACGATCTTAACGGTTTGAGAAATCCAATAAATACCCAACCCCATCCATTTCAAAACCCACAAGAATCTGATCTTAGAAGCTCTAAGTTGAAGCCATTGCTTCATACCTGAGCTACTCGGATCAAGATTAGCTTTCGGGGACCCTTTGTAAGTGTTCATTCGTTCTTTTATTGCTTTTCGAGTCCGAAAGTCAAACTTTGTTTGACTTTCTGCGTTGACCAGTTTATGGTCAATGCGAAGTTCGTTTGAACTTCGCAACGTGATTGTAATCACGATGGTTATAGTCCCTTGTGACTATGCCTACTGATTACCACGTTGTCTAGGGTCGTAAGGGTAAGCGATCTAATAAATCGCCTATACCTTCGAACCCGACCCATTTGGTCGATCATTAGGATCCGACCAAATACCTTAGGTGACCATAGTGTATAGGGAATAACCTTCCGAGGTTATACCTTATGGTCACGACGTTTAAGTAGTTGTATGATAAGGTAGTTTATATGCCTTAGGTAAATTACCAAAATACCCCTTTGATGCCAAAATTCATTATAAACATATGTGACATAACTTTTGACATCTAAACTGATTTATCAACAATATTAAACATGTTAAGGCATATTCTACTTGTCATAGGATTAGTTAGGCGGTCCGAACGCGTTTCACGCGAACGACGCATTAAAGTAGCATAAGCTACCTAAACGGGTCGTAATGGGTCGTAAGCACTTAGGTTAGTTTTCATTTAGTATGTAGGCTTTGTTAAACCATATGACACGAGTCTCCATACTCGTTTGGCTTACAAACCCTCATTCTATCTAAATCCTCCGATTTAGGTCCGGTATATTAACATAGTTACCTATATTAGGTGCCGTTTGATTTCCGTGATCTCTAGCATTGCTTGGTGGTTATCCTAGGACTTCTAAGCAATCTCAAGTGAGTACATAGTCCCCTCTTTTACTGTTTTCAAACTGTTTTGGGGTGAAGCATGTGTACCTATCTGTTATTTTCATGTTTTCCAAAAGTATAATTGATTATACATATTAGTACTTATCTGTTGACAAACTAAATGACTATCTATGGTTTAAACACTGATTTTTCAAAGACTATAACATTAATTGTTGAATTGTACTTATTTTGTTCACCAGACCGATTGGTAGTATGATATAGCGCTATAGGATTTGACACCCCATTCCTGTTGTCATGGAATGTCTGAAACCAATTTGTTTCTCCATCCAAATAGGGATTGCCTTTGTGGTATCCCTATAGTCTCAAAGGTGTATTTTGATGCACTAGGTCTGAATGAATTCTTAAATCACATTATTTTTATATATTTAGTTATACTCCCAAAAGTATAGTTTGATATGCTCCCATATGCGATATAGTACAAAACCAACATATATTTTATTTTATTTATCACATCCAAAGCATATTTTGATATGTTATTTATGAAACCAAAACATAGTTTAATATGTTACTTATAAATCCGAAGTATACTTGTAATATACTACTAAAAACCATTATTTTAAACAACTAAAGTATATTTAATGTACTATCTATCTAACGATTGGGTTTTGATTAGTGTTTAGATAACGGGACAGGTGTAATGTGATGAAAACATGGTAGATACGCCGCTGGTACTTCTTATATATAAGTGTTTTCTTTGCATTACATACTGTGGCGTTATTTAGTACACTTGGGTTAACGATATTGGAACTGAAATATATTTTAATATACTACTCATTCGATTCTCTTAAAATCCAAAGTATATTTTCACATATACTATAAGCCTTTTTATCAAAATATTGTTTTTCGAACAATACATTCAATACAAACTCATTTTACAAGGTTATTCATTTAACCATACATTATTCTCTTATGTATACATATCATCTGATCTTATCGCTTTTCAAATGATTTACAAAACAAAACAATTTATAAGGATCATGACTACTTTTCTTAAAACATTATTTTTCCTTTAAACTTATAAGTCATGAATCCTACTTTCATAAAAACCTATGTATCTCACAGGCATTTTTATGCTGAAGTACCTATTTTTACACATGTTTCAGGTACTGCTTTGCAATGATTGTTGATACATGCTACATTTAGGATGGACTCGTGCCTTAGCAACTTTAAAACTTGGAAGATCATAGTTGTACTTATTTGATTGTATTAAAACATTGAGTTCATTTATTCAATAAAACAGAATTTATTTATTCCATGGTTATGAAACAATGATTCTGTTACAACACTCCCCGACGTTTCCGCCACGTCTAGTTGCTTTACGTGGTCGGGGTCTGACAATGTGCCTTAGTGATAGGCAGAAAACTGGTATTACAATCAATTCCACATTCCTACTGATCACATATTTAATATACACTAGAGTTGATTCCTATCACTCACACAGTTGTTACTTACACTTTATGATGTGAGAACTCAAGACTTTATTATGATACGATCTCACCAACTCTACTCTTATAGCTACTATAACGATGGTTATATATTAGAGTGATGCTTCAAAAAGAACATAGATACCCAAAGAACGCTCAGGTCGTTCTGATAGACTGGGAGGAAGTGTACGGATCCTTACTCCACTTCTCATTGCTTCACATTCGATTGTTATACAGTCGTAGAGTTTAAACATCTTACGAACTTCTTCGTCCGTGAATCCACGATCTATTTGATTGTCCGCTGGATTCCTCTTCTGTTTACAATATTGGCTTTAGCCTTCACGTCGTGTGATACTAGAATAGTTCATAGTATTCCTTAGCACATGTTTCGATATATGTTATATTTGAATATGACGATCTCCGGGTTATGGAGATGGCATGGAGCGCATGAATAAGTTACCCTTCCCGTTGTCATTCGGTTCCCTTGGGTATAAATTTTGTGATGATACAGATTCCTTGGAACGCTTTGCGTTGTGAAATCTCGTTTCGTGTGACCGTCGGTTACATTGTGTTTTTTTTCTTCTTTTCGATTAATGAGTGTTTCGGATTTCAGTTGGTTATTCACGGAAGGTAATATTAGGCCTGAATATTTTGGCAAACGGAACATTGATCATGTATATGGGTGTGGTGGATATGTTGCGGTACTTCCTATATATAAACACCCGTCTACATTATCAAGGTACCGTTACTCAGGGCAGACGGGCTTCATGTTGCGATCCGTTCGTTATGTTTTGGGCAATGCAGTGTTGAGACTTTAAACCTGGTTGATGCGAAAGATGAGGCCACAGTTGTTGTAACCATGATATCTATACACGTTTGCAGTAATTCTAAACGAAAGGTAGTTGGGTCGACATATAACGACCTTTGGGTTAATCCTGGGGTTATGTCCATGTCGAGGTAGTGATGCAGTCATAGTACTTCCGTATTTTCGTAGTTGTGCTGTCGTGGGATGATGCACGTACGTCACTTTGGTGACCAGTTTTGATAACGCATTTAGGCACTAGCCCTTATGGGTTAAGTCTGTGTGCAAAATTTGATAGATGTTATTATATAGGTGATGTGTAATGGAATTGTGTGGTATGTGGTAACTGAAAATGTGATAAGTGATGATTAACTATGTGACATTGATACATACATATCTATTATTTATAATGGAATGGCCCTTAAACGTGTACCTCGAATGACAGAGGCAGAAATTGCCCAACTGATAGCACAACAACTCCAAACGGTTATTCTAACAATCGTGGCACCGGTTAGCGCCGTTATTAACACTAACCCCCAACCGAACCCACAGCCGGGACCGTTAGGTCAAAACAATAACCAAAACAATGTTAGGCCAGTTTGCACGTATAAACACTTTATGGAGTGCAAACCAATGGAGTTTAATGGAACTGAAGGACCGAACGAGTTGGTGAAATGGATCGAGAAGTCGGAATCGGTCCTTAACATAAGTAATTGTCCAGGTTACTGTGCGGTAGAGTATACAGCTTGCACTTTTACTGACCACGCTTTGAACTGGTGGAATGCTATTGTGCAATCTCGTGGGCAGGATGTGATTAGTGCTATGACGTGGGATGATCTTAAGATACTAATGAGAGAAAGGTTATGCCCAATCCACGAAATTCAGAAACTCGAGCATGAGTTTTGGAACCTGCAGATGCAAGGTGCGGATCATGCAGGTTACACAAATCGCTTCAATGAACTGGCATGCATCTTGCCAGATATGGTTCGATCGGTGTCCAAGAGGATCGAGAGGTATATCTGGGGACTGGCCCCGGAAGTAAGGAGTATCCTTAATTCGGTGGAGCACCTGACCATGCACAGAGTGGTAGCTAGGTCAGGCACGGTTACGTACGACATGGTTAGACGCAAGATTTTGACAATGTCGGGAGAGCCGACAGGAAATAAGCGAGAGGCCCCGGAAAGTAGTCGAGCGGGGGCAGCCATACCAAAGAGGGGGAGAGCCACTAGTCAAAACTACGCCATGACTACACCAACGGGAAACTCTGGTGGCTATAAAGGAACAGCCCCAAAATGCAACAGGTGCACTTTGCACCACTATGGTGCATATCGAGCAAGGACCTGCTCGAAGTGCCATAAAAGTGGATATTATACCCGAAACTGTAAGACACCATTGGAACCCAACCGTTCCCAAACCTCAAAGCCTCAGCCTCTTCAGCAACGACCCCAACCACCAACGCAACAGATTACCTACCCCCGTACTTGCTACGGATGTGGCACTACGGAGCACTTCCGAAGAAGCTGCCCAAAAATTTGCTCCACAGCCAGCAGGAAGGGATACGTAGGGCCAAGCTTCTACCTCAAATGTAGCTCAAGGTCGTGCCTTTATACTTGGGTCTGATGACGCACGGCAGGGTCCAAATGTGATCTCAAGTACGTTCCTCGTTTCCGATCAGTATGTTTCAGTATTGTTTGATACGGGCGCAGATATGAGCTACGTTTCCATTAATTTCTTACCCATATTAAATATGTCAGCTATTGAATTAACAAGTCCCTATTCCATAGAACTTGCTAACGGTAAACCTATAACTAGTCACCAATTCATTCGTGATTGCCCTTTAATTCTTAACGACCACTAATTCCTTATTGACCTACTACCAGTAGAGCTCGGAAGTTTTGATATAGTAGTGGGAATGGACTGGTTATCCAAGTACAAGGCGGAGATTATATGGAGCAAAAGATTGTTAGGATCCCTTTTCCTAATGATGAAGTTATTATGGTACAGGGAGAGAAGTCTGGTACCATATTAAACCTGAGATCCCACCTTAAAGTGTTGAAATGTATACGTCAAGGATGGGATGTGTTCTTAGCTAGTGTAATGACGACCAAACCAGAAGAACAACATATTAAGGATATCCCAATAGTGTGTGATTACCCAGACGTGTTTCCCGATGAATTGCCCGGGTTGCCACCCAATCGGCAAGTCGAGTTCCGTATCGACTTAATACCGGGAGCAGCTCCAAGTGCAAAAGCACCTTACCATTTAGCACCTTCAGAGATGCAAGAATACAAGAACTCCTAGACCGAAGTTTTATCCGTCCCAGTTATTCACCTTGGGGAGCACTAGTGTTATTTGTGAAGAAAAATGATGGAAGCTTTCGGATGTGTATTGACTACCGGGAGCTGAACAAGGTTACCGTAAAGAATCGATATCCTCTTCCGCGAATCGATGATTTAGTTGATCAGTTGCAAGGAGCCTGTTACTTTTCCAAAATCGATCTTAGATCCGGTTATCATCAAGTGAAAGTTCAAGAGGAAGATATCCCTAAAACAACCTTTTGAACACGGTACGGTCACTATGAGTTCCTGGTTATGCCCTTTGGGTTAACCAACGCACCCGCGGTATTTATGGACCTCATGAACCGAGTTTGTAAACCATATCTAGATAAATTCGTCATAGTCTTTGTTGACGATATTTTGATCTATTCCAAGAGTAAAAAGGAACACGAGCACCATCTACGAGCCATACTAGAGATATTGAGGAAAGAGAAGTTGTACGCCAAGATTTCAAAGTGTGACTTCTGGTTACAAGCGGTGCAATTTTTAGGACATGTGGTAGATCAGCAAGGGATTCATGTTGATCCTAGTAAGATCGAAGCTATTAAGAATTGGCAAGCGCCTAAGTCTCCGAAAGAGATACGCCAATTCTTGGGATCGGCTAGATGTTACCGTCGCTTTATTGAAAACTTTTCCTGCATTACTCAATCCTTAACTGCCTTGGCACAGAAAGATCGAAAGTACGAATGGGGCGAAGAACAAGAAATAGCTTGTCAGCTGTTAAAACAAAAGTTATGTGATGCTCCAATCCTGCCGTTACCCGAAGGCAACGATGATTTCGTCGTATAGTGTGACGCATCTCGGCAAGGGCTCGGATGTGTCCTAATGCAAAGAAACAAGGTCATTGCTTACGCGTCTAGACAACTAAAAGTACATTAAAAGAATCACAAGACGCATGATTTAGAGCTGGGCGCCGTGATTTTTGCACTTAAGATTTGGAGGCATTACTTGTACGGTACGAAATGTACAATTTATACAGATCACAAGAGCCTCCAACATATATTCGATCAAAAGGAGCTAAATATGAGACAACGCAGATGGGTGGAACTATTGAACGATTACGACTATGAAATAAAATACCATCCAGGTAAGGCTAACGTAGTAGCCGATACCTTGAGTAGAAAAGACCGAGTAAAGCCACTCAGAGTGCGAGCTCTTGGGATGATTGTTCAAACCAGTCTTAAAGAGCAGACTCGTAATGCTCAAATGGAAGATTTGGAGGAAGGTCAACTAAATAGCGAAAACTTCCACGGAAATGAAGGGAATTTTGTGAGAAAACCGGATGAAGTGTTGTATTTCAAAAATAGGGTATGGATTTCTAGTCTCCATGACCTACGTCAATTGGTTATGGATGAGGCTCATAAATCTAAGTACTCTATTCACCCCGGTACAGACAAGATGTACCACGACCTTAAGGAATTTTATTGGTGGCCATGTATGAAAAAGGACGTAGCAGAGTACATGAGCAAATACTTGACTTGTGCCCGGGTTAAGGCAGAATACCAGAAACCCACGGGAATGTTACAGCAACCCGAAATACCTCAATGGAAATGGGAACAAATCACGATGGATTTCGTGACCCACCTTCCAAAAAACACCCCGAGGTCATGATGTGATTTGGGTAGTAGTAGATAGACTAACCAAATCGACGCACTTTATTCCGATTCGTACTACCTACAACACCGAGAAATTGGCCGAGATCTACACGAAGGAAAGTGTAGCTAGACACGGGGTACCAGTTGCAATCATTTCACACTGTGATAGTCATTTCACTTCACACTATCGGCAACAGTTACAAGAAGCTTTGGGGTCTAGGATAGACCTGAGTACGGCTTACCATCCCCAAACCGACGGCCAATCAGAACGAACTATCCAGAAATTAGAGGATCTGCTTCGTGCTTGCACCCCCGACTTTGGAGGAAGTTGGGATAAGCACCTTCCCCTCATTGAATTCTCTTACAATAACAGCTATCATAGTAGCATACAAGCTGCACCGTACGAAGCACTATATGGCCGGAAGTGCAGATCACCACTTTGTTGGGCTGAAGTGGGCGATACTCAACTCACGGGGTCTGAACTAATTCAAGAGACGACAGATAAGGTGCATAAGATCCAACATAGACTGAAAGCAGCCCGAGATCGGCAGAAAAGTTACGCCGATGTTCGCAGGAAACCATTGTCGTTTGAAGTAGGTGACAAAGTACTGTTAAAAGTGTCACCGTGGAAAGGAGTGATCAGGTTTGGCAAGACAGGAAAGTTGGCTCCGAGATACATTGGGCCGTATGAAATTATTGCTAAGGTTGGATCTGTAGCATACCGACTGAAACTACCAGATTAACTGAGCACAATTCACGATGTCTTCCACGTATCCAACTTAAAGAAATGTCTCACGGATGAAGCAACTATTATACCGTTAGAAGATGGGCACATTGATGACAAACTCCACTTTGTGGTGGAACCAGTAGAAATAGTAGACGGGAAGACCAAACAACTACGTTATAACAAAATCTCGCTGGTGAAAGTCCGGTGGAACTCGAAGCAAGGACCTGAGTATACATGGGAAATGACAGATGAGTTCCGTAGAAAATACCCACATCTCTTCCCTAACTAGAATAATTGAATTTCGGGGATGAAATTTCTAAACCAGGGGAGACTGTGACACCCATGATGAAACCAGGTACACCCTAAAGGGTCCAAAACTGTAAAGCACACTTAACACTCTAATAGCACGAAAACCCTAAAAACATGTCTGACTTATATGCTTGATTAAATGATATCTGTTATGTATCGGAGGAATCCGAGAACATGTTATAAGTGACATGACACTAATAAGGGCCCATGGTGTGAAGTCGGTGTCCTTAGACTTTAAACACGTGTTAAACCGGAGCTTTCCGTTTAACAGCGCACTAAACCTTTGACGTTGATTATTAGGTTATCCGTAGCATTATTTAAGATTACGATTTCCAGGAACATCTTAATTTTGTGCCATAGACTGTGACGTAAGGTTTGAGGCCAGTCAGAGATCGGGCACGCAAATCGAAGCAGCTGCCCGGTTAGGGAAACGCCTTCGTTTTAGGCACAACATAAGGCAATCAAACGTGCAAGGAACGATCGATCAAGCTTAAAAACACTTAAACCACTCTAATACGAGTCTTTTATGATTAAAACGTAACTGAGTTTGGATTTCAAGACGGTTAGGCATGATTTTTAAAATCGAGTCTTTTGACACTAATTAAGCGCGAAACGGAGTCCGTCACACAAATCGAGAACGCGCGCGGGACCCGTAAACGAACCTAAACACTCAAAGGAAGATAAACATCATCTTTTAGCGCACTAAAAGAAGCACGACAAAGCGAGGGTGGGGTAGGGGCACCCCCCCTTTTTTTAATGTTTTTTTTTCCTTTTTATATTGTTTTTACTTTCATTTTCCTTTCATTTTAACACAAAATCTTCTCAAAATTCTGGTTTCACTCAAGAACAACCAGATGATTTTACAAGAAACTTCAACAAATCAAAGGTATTAACTCAAATCCATAAGGTTTTAAGCGTGTTTTCTTGATTAAATATGGTTTAGGCCATAAAAACTCATTTTAATCCATTAATTTTGGATTTTTAAACAAGTTTAGGGGCTGAATATGAACACCATATGAATACCCTGGTGTTATATGGCAGCCATGGTTATAAATCTTTGGTTTTTGATACCCTAATCAACACTTATTCGACAAAAATCGCCTAACTATTCGATTAACCGAAAAACAATGAATCAAAGCTTGATTGATCTAAGTTCTAGAATATTTGGATTGTACTTGATGTGTAGGTACTATATATAGCTCAGACATACTTCTGGACTCACAAGAAACGCTCGGAATCGAAGGAATCGCTAGGTATATGACCCGAAACTTGAATCTAGACTAAGCAGAATATTGTTCGGACTATAACTTGGTCCGTGATACTTGGATTGAACTGAAATTTGGTGTGGGGATGAAGAGTAGTGTCAGGAAGGTCCACGTGAATTTTAGAATTTTTGGAATTTTCTACGATTTTTGGTGAAGTTTTGACTGTTTTAAAAAAAGAATTCTGGAAAAAATACCAAACCGATTCAATAAATCACCAAATTTTACAGAGACACTAAGGAACATATTGGAAATTTTCTGGAAAAATTCGGAGTCCATTGGTTGAGTTTTGATTTGGGTTAAAAATCCGCGTTTTTGCGAATTTTTGGTAGTCGGAAACTTACCGAAACGAAATCAGAAAAATCTTAAAATTTTTGGAGATGTTTCTGAAAAGATAAAGGATGTCCAGGAATTTTTTGGGAGTTTTTGGATAAATGATGGTAATTAATGTTAATTATGTGGTTAAATATGGTTTTATAAATAATTTAGTTAGACAAGTAAAATGCCAAAATAAATTCCCAGAAATTTTTCCCATATTCTAAAGATTTTTACTGAGTTATATAAAATTTTTCAGAATTTTATTCAAATTATAGATAAAATGGGAATTTTTGGGACTAAAAATGGGTTCTTTTAAATTAATTTCGGCAGTTTATCGTGTAACGAACCTGCCGGAAGTGGGAACTGACCCAACCCGACAAGTACTATAATTGGAACACGGGGAATAGTCTGGAAGATTCCAGGGCGGAGTGGACACTTGGGGTGTGTCCAATACCAGTTCGGGAAAATCCCCGACGGTGGAAACGGAAACTCAAAATTGGGCAACCTGGACTCCCCAAACTCCCTTAATGAAAAATTAATCATTCTTAAATAACAACGTGTTGGCACTATTGGTGTTCCCGTACCATTATCCGAACACGTTAAACTACTGACATTGACTGGCACGCGAACCGGTGCCCGGAAGCCAAACTGAAAACTAATACTACCCTGACCTCCATCACCATACCCGTGTCCTATAGACTTAATCCGGAGTGAAAACTCCTGACCAAATCCAAGTTATAACCATTACCGACTTAGACATTGATTTGAGTCCTTACTTGCATGTGTGCTATTAAAGCTGATTTCGTTGATTAAACCCTCTTTACCCGAGACTACTATTTGCACTGTGAGTTCCCTTCCCCCATTTTTAATCTGTTTTACTGTTTTTTGGGGTGATTTGCATGTTAAAAACTGTGTTAATTGCTCAAACTGTATGATGTGAATTATCTAACACACGATATTAGCCCCGATACAAGTGATTAACGTAAGCCGTGGGCAGTGGATCGTACTATTGGTCTGACAAACCCAGTTGCCGTCGGACATGTGGGGCCGGCTGCCAGGCAACTGCACTCGTCCGTAACCAGGTTATGTTGTTAGACATAACTACCCGAGGGCATTGAACTTCATGAGTTGCAGGTGGTGCGAGTACGTGTCTGTGTGACACGGTACGATTAGAACAGTCTAGGTTTCACTTGTGACACTCGTGTAATTCCATCTATGAACCGTAATATGTGCAATTAAACATGTTAATACATTTTGGAACGAAACAACCAAACCAGTGGAACTCACCAGCAGCGTTTAGCTGACCCCCTTTTAAAACTAACATGCATTTCAGGTAACTTGAGACTGATGTGATCCGTGTATGTTGTTCAAGACGTGTTTATTGGCAAATATTGAGATAGACGCATGCGACTTAGAAGACTTATGTGGTTCATGGGAACACGCAGTTGTAACATACATGTAGTATGTAATCAACATTTTGTAATTAATAAAATGTAGTAACTTTATAAACAATGTGCATGTGCCAGAGGTATCTGTTGCATCTCACGTTTTTTCTTCCGCTGCAAATCGGGGTGTGACAATAAAAACAGCGATGAGTGGTGGTGGTCGGTGGCTGTGATTGTGGGTGGTTATAGGTGTTTGTGGTGGGTGGTGGCAGATGCGGCGATGGGTTGTGGCGACGGCGAGTGGCGGTGAAGGCGGAGACGACGGGTCACGACGATGGGGGTAGCGGCAGCGGCGGCTGCCGTCAATGGTGGTTAGTGGCGATAGAGGTGATGGTGGGTGGCGGCGGTTGGTAGAGGTGGCGATGGTTGTGGGGTCGACGGTGGTGGTAGGTGGCGGCGACGAGTGGCATTGGCGGCGGTGGTAGTTGGTGGCGGCGGAGGCGGTGGCTGTCGGGTTGCGGGTGGAGGCGGCGATGGCATCGGTGGTGTGTGGGTGGTGGTGGTCGTGGGTGGTGGCGAAGGTGGTGGGTTGTCGTGTTGTTGATGAATGGTGCAAAAGGGAATGGAATGAAAAAAAACATCGGAGTGGATGAAATGATTTTGAGGGAATGGAAGGCCTTATGGAATGGGTGATTCCATTCCACTGACCAACCAAACACCATTTTCTTCATTCCCTCATAATGATCCATTCCATTCTGCCTCTCATTCCTGCATACCAAACACTATCTAACTTCGTAGAGAAATGCATTGCGTTGTAGATTGTACACGAGGGAAACAATAATACGTTCTTTTTAGCTCTTAAATATTTTAGTTGCAGTATCTCTAGAGATTTACAGGAGTCTATGCCTACTGTAACGCGGATTTGGAACATAACAACTCTTGGAATACGAATCCTACGATATCTTTGTTTGCTTGTATGAAATCGTTCATATAATTTTACATTAGTATTTTTATTTTGTCTGCCCATGACATTATAGCCTAGTGGCATGGTGGGATAAGGCTTAGGGACCATTAGGTCATGGGTTCCATTCCCATAAAGGGTTTTTTTTTTTTTTTTTTTTCCAGATTTATTGGGGTTCCTCCTGAATTGGTGTATAGACATTATTGTCGAGTGTAGATGGATATGATCGGGTGGTTCCGCTGATGACACGATAATACTCCAGTGATCCAAAATTTGTCGTTAAAAAAAACATGTATCCTTATCTCTTGTAAAACACATATAAAATTACGTATGTATTCTACCATAAGGATATAAATATATAATCTGAATCTTGTACAAGACATTAAGATAATACGAACCATATGCGACAAATTTAGCCATTGATCTTCCAAAATCAATGGCTCAAAATTAGGCAATGTCATTTTCCTAAATTTCAGGTTCAAGCAATTGAAGAAACAAATAGAGAAAGAGTATTTTAGTCATTTCCCACTTGAACTCCTTCCCCCTTGATTTTCAATGTCTATAACTTTTTCATACGTTAATATTTTTTTCAAAAATTATACTATACCATCTTAATGAGCATTTCATTCTCTTTAATTCGAGCAGCTTATTGCTATAGTTTTCTTAAAAAAATTATATGATTATGAATACCCATTACGTGATTACGTGATTTTGAATATCCAACACATGACTTCGTGATTTTGAATACCCATTAAGTGATTACCTGATTTTATTATAGTATGTGAAACCACACTAAGTGATTACGTAACAATAGTTGACTATGTATTCTTACATGAGTACATGATTTTGAATACCCATTTCATGATTACGTTAGCCAAATCAACCTATAATAACCACATAATGCTTTATATTAGAGATTCAATCACGTAATAAAGCATAAACAATCAAGTTCTTATTATTGAATGTGTAATCATATAATAAACATAATTGTAATAATATTAGTTATAACAAATCATATTTAATGCGTAATTAAGTAATAGATTCATATTGAATGTGTAATCATGTAATGGTTTATGTTGAATGTGTAATCACGTAATGGATATTCAAAATCACGTAGTCATGTGCTGGGTATTTAAAATCACGTAATGGACTAATGGGTTTTCAAAACCCTACATTCTTTTTTAAAGAAAACTATAGCAGTAGGCTGCTCGAATTAAAGAGAATGAAATGCTCGTTAATATGATGTAACTTTAACAAAATATTAATGTGAGAAAGTGATAGGCGTTTGAAAATTATGGGAGAAGTTATTTAAGTGAGAAATGACTAAATTACCCTTAAAGCCAATGACAATTGTCCTCTTCTCCTATTCGCGTATGCTTCGTACGATAGTTTTCTCTTGTACAAGATCCACCCTCTATAAATATATACATATAAAGTATCCAGATATCTCAGCCATTGATCTTCTAAGATCAATGGCTCAAAACTAGGTGGTGGCATTTTCGTAATTATGAGTTCAAACAATTGAAGAAACAAATAGAGAAAGGGTGTTCTAGTCCTTCTCACTTGAACTCCTTCCCCCTTGGATTTTTAAACGGCTATAACTTTTTCATACGCTAATATTAAAAAAATACACCGTAGTGTTTCATTCTTTTTAATTCAAGCATCCTATTGCTATAATTTTCTTATAAAAAATTACATGATTTTGAATACCTATTACGTGATTATGTGATTTTGAATACCCAACACATGACTACGTAATTTTGAATACCCGTTACATGATTACGTGATTTCATTATAATATGGGAAACCGCACTGAGTGATTACGTAATTACGTAAAAACAAAAACATGTAACACATAATATTTGATATGGAATACCTCATATTTCAGGTCTAATCACGCATTAAGGATAAACTATTTACAAAACCTTAGCCAATTCAGTCTATATTAACGACATAATGCCATATATCAGAAATTTAATCACGTAATAAAACATAAACCATCAAATTCTTATTATCAAATGTGTAATCACGTAATAAGCATAATTGTAAAAACATCAATTATAACAAATCATATTGAATGTGTAATCAAGTAAGGATTTATACTGAAAGGGTAATAACGTAATGGTTTATGTTGAATGTGTAATCACATAATGGGTACTCAAAATCACGTAGTCATTTGCTGGGTATTAAAAATCACATAATGGACTAATGTGTATTCAAAATCCTGTAATTTTTAAAGATAAATATAACAATAGGTTGCTCGAATTAAAGACAATGAAATGCTCGTTAATATGGTGTATTTTTTTTAAAAGTATTAACGTATGAAAAAGTTATAGTTTTTTGAAAATGAGCAGGGGGAGTTGTTTCAAGTGAGAAAGGACTATATTACTCTTCAAGCCAATGCCAATTGTCCGCCTCCCCATATCGCGTAAGCTTCATATAAAGATGTGTCTTGTATGGGATCCTTTCTCTACATATAAATGTAAAAAAGTCATTGACCATAAATAGAATCTTTATTTTTATCATTAAAGCAATTAAGCATTATATTAAAAAGTCATCGACTATAAATAGCATCTTTTTTTCTCACTAATGCAATTAAGCATTATATTAAATATTTTCATACGTAAGACACATCAAATAAACACGTAAAAAGCATATAACATATGTATATTCTTTTTGAAAGGCGGTATTTTATTAAAAAAAGTAGAGGACTCAAGCATGATGTTCAAGCCTTGTACAATACAGAAAGACTAAAAACACAAGGTACTGTTATATTGAAAAGCTAGTTAAATTGAAGGACTTCCATTTATCCCAGCTAAGATTTTGGTATCGAGCCCTTGTTGTGACCCTTGGAAAAGTCACCGCCTTTATTTCTCTGATTACCTTTATTGTGAGCCCCCTTTCCTTTGAATATTGCTTCATTCCTGATCCTCCATATTGTCCAGTATGTGGCTGCGAGTGCTAGATATACCGCCTTTCTTGTTTGTTTCGATAAGTTGTAACTTTTTATATATTCCAGCAGTTCAAAGACGCACAGTGAATACCTTGGTAGTGGTTTCTTCAACCACTGAAATACCGCGGTCCAGATCCATTGAGTGCTGGGTATACCGCCTTTCTTGTTTGTTTCGATAAGTTGTATTTTTTATATATTCATGTGGTTCAAAGACGCACAGTGAATACCTTGGTAGAGGTTTTTTCAAACACTGAAATATCTCGGTCCAGATCCATTGGGCGAAGGTGCAAGAGATAAGTAGGTGATTTGCTAATTTCGGTGCTGCATCGCAAAGTATACAGGTACCTGAGGGGATCGAAATCCTCTTAGTGATAAGTGTAACGCTTCGCATTTATGTACTTTCCATATTTAGAAAGTTATATTCGTATTTCTATTTTTGGAAACTTGTATTCGTATTGCATTACCAATCTACGTAATCTTGATACTTTGATCATAATGGAAATGCATTTTTATTCATACTTGTTTATGCATAAATACATGATACTTAATCAATCTTGAATACGTGCTTTATATACAAAACTGAATTATACTTGATGTGTAATTATATTCGGAATCATACTCATATACATTCATATTATTCCCTTGAATGCCCAAAAAAATAAAAAAAGATTGGTCCTTATGGACCTTAAGTTGTAGCTTACGGTCCGTAAGCCCTTGTGGCGGGCAAAATGTTTGAAAACTCGCATATTTCACCTATTTTCCACCCCCAACCTTCACCAATCACCTCCTAACTTCATTTAAGACCCAACCATAATCACCCATTTATAAATATATGTCTTCGACACCTCCCTAACACCTTTACACACTCCACAAAATCACTCCAAACACTCCTTGTGTTCAAAGTGAGTTTCAACTCGCTTCTCCTACTTATTCTTCTTGTTTTATTGTATCAAACCACTTGGATAACCACTAGGATTGTTACCAAAAGTTCACCATGGTGTAACAAGGTGGTACCACATTAGAAATTGTGTCCAAAGTAGTTAAAATTTTCTGTTTTAATCAAACTTTTCATACATGTTCATGTTCATCTTGTTCTTGTAAGAATCCTACACCCACCTTGCTTATAACCAAACCTATGGTTATGGGGCTAGAATAGGGTTGATTCCCATAAGTTTAGAGGTCCAAGAACCTCCTAAACTTTCTATTTTAACAAGGTTCCAAGCAACCTACAAGTGTTGAGACCATCCAAGCTCACCATCTTTAATATGGTGAGACTTGTGTTTTGGTGAATGTGTGAACCATAGAAGCTTTGGCTCTCTAACATTGTTCCACTACCTCACTTGCTTGATTTATTACTTACCTTCATACTACTAAATCTCAAAACAATTTCCAAAAAAAGGGACAAGGCTACAACACGTCCCTAAACACTCTCCATGTTTGGGATGCACGCATCTAGCTAGCTTACTTGGTCGTCTTTAGATCTAGTAGTTTTATGTTCTTATCTTCACCTTCATGAACAACCGAAATCATCAACAAAGTTGATGGTTTTGTGCTTTGGTGAATCATATAATGAGGTTAAATGGATGTTCATCATCCTACCTCCTTCCATGATCATTCTTATGGCTCCTTAATAATACTAGACTAACTATAATACATGAACTATACACCAAATCATCATTTTATCCAAACTCATGGTTAAAAGTGGTGTAGTATGGTATTATTATCTTTAGGTAAAGGTTCGTCATGCTTGGACTTCCAATGGGCGAGTTAGTGCCCATGAAACACACCCGATTATGGTGTCCAAAATGGGTACCTTAACAAAGATAACTTTTTGTGTAAAATTCGCATTAATCATCACTCCACGTTTCATATATATAATCCTAAATCCATAATCCACCGAAACTCACATGCCTCCGTTTCCTCTTGAAGGTTAACTTGGCATTCCTAAACTCTCAAGACTCTCCGCTCACGTTGTTGGAAGCTTTTGCAAACCGTGAGTATACATGACCCTTTTTCTATTTTTACACTTTTGGGTGCAATATATATTACCATATAAAACTCACACAAACACACATATGCAAATACATTATTCATACAAACGAATCCAATATGCATGCTTTATACATTTATACTTAAGGAATACATGCATGCTAGAAGCCATCCTTGCACTATACATTGTCATTAACTTCGTACAAGCCTACCTTAACATGTACAGCGCTATAGGAGTAGCACATCGCCCGTTGACGGGTCTATGTTAAGTATTACAATCATACAAATGGTCTTGTCGTTGCGACAACAAGATTACGCTAGTGGAATCTTTGGGTTGATACGTATGTGATGCATGCTAGTTCATGTTATGTTTATGCCTTAGTATACATTTTTGCCATGTGGATCTCATTAAATTCTTTTTATACATATGCTAGTACACTAAACTTGTATGCTCACCAATGCATTTTTGTGTTGACATGTTACTTTAACATATATATTGCAGGTTTGTGATGATGATGCGTTGAAAGAATCTAGTAGGATGGCTAGAAACGCACCTAGTTTAATTCTGTGTTTTGTTGTTTTAGTTGTTATGTTGTTGTTATTTGCATTCAAACAATGTATTTTTCCGTTATCATGAAATGAAATTCAAATTATTCAAATATGTCACAAATAGCATGTTATGAAGTCTCGAGCTATCTCGTTTTCGTCTCACTCCAATGTTTCCACCATCGGTTAGCGTGTGACAGATTGGTATAAGAGCCATAGCTATAGGGAATTAGGAAAAAATAGCCATGCTTTTTGACCTAGTCTATAGTTTAGGAACCGTACTTGACCATTCTTGTTATCATGCTTAAAATACTTAAATTCTCCCTACTTTGCTTCTATCCTATCTTTTGTCTTAAATATACAAGTCTTTCCTAAGACTAACCATAATACACACACGCGCATACGAAGACACTCTTATACCACAAACAAGACGATCTCACCCAAATAGGCGTGAAAACCATGACATTGGTGAAGTTCCTCAAACAGTGTTATTAATTTTCCACGAAATTGTATCATCAAGTTGGGAGTGATTTCCACACCATGATGGAGATTTTCCCATTCCTATTCTAGTGGACCCTTACCAACGAGTTGGAATTTGTTCCTTATCTCGTTCGGTCAGTACTAACCACACTTAGGGTACGACGTTGTCAAGTTAGGGGTGAAACCTGCATCTTGATAACTAGTCTCACTCTTCGATTTTCAATCCCGCCAAAGTCCTGAATTTCCAATTGACTAGGGATATGTAGTAACCGGAAGGGTGAATATCGTTAACCGAAATTTCAGTGAGAGTATTCTACCTATTAGGCTAAAGCATGTTTCCCTAACTCAAAAGGATTTTAGACCACTTTGGAATAGTTTTACTTTCATTCCGAGACACTCCAGATTTTACATTGAATCTCTTTATGTCCTATCCATTTTAATGTGTTTTTTACACTTGATACCTTGTTCATTTCAAATTCGAAGACCCGAATTGCACATTACTCGCAACCTAAAACGATAATAATATTCAAGAATAAACGAAATTTACAACTCTTTCATTGTTGTTTGATTATGCATATGATAATACATGTTATGCTTATGTGAACCATGTGAATCTTACATGCTACATGATATACTACCATGCTAATTCATGCAAGGAAAACTTTATTTTTCTAGACACTTTATGATCAAGTCTCATCCTCTATCCTTATTTGATCTTGTAGATGTCTTCAAGCCTTCATTCTCACTCTAGGAATAGCTCCAAGCAAGGCTTAAACAAGAAAATGATGGCGTTTATGGCCAGGAAAATGGCCAAGGTCATCCCTGACATTGTGAATTAGATCTACGCCACCCCTAGCCCGAATACCTTGGTTGATTCCAAGGTTAACCCCCTAAGTCCACCTTCACTTTCAAACAGTTCAACTCTTATAGTCCGGCACCCTTCACGGGTAATGATGGGGCTACCAATATATTTCAATGGTTTGACTCCATTGAGGTCACCTTTCGTCAGAGCGGGTGTCCTAAGCTTCTTCGAACCACCAACGCCACTGACATCTTTCAATCGAGGCCACTCGATTAGTGGACCACTGAGCATAACACTTACGGAGACGATGCCGCCTACAACCTTCCTTGGGTCAAGTTGAAACAATTCATGATTGATGAGTTTTCCCCCCACACGAGCTTCAAAAACTAGAGGAAGAGTTTTAGAACCTTAAACAAATCGAGGGCGGAAACGTAACCTACACCACTAGGTTCAAGAAACTTAGTGTGTTATGCCCTACCTAACTCCCCACCACCATGAAGGCTATCGAGAAGTACATTCGTGGTCTCCCGCCAGCCGTCCGCGATTCCGTGGGCGCCGCCGAGCCTGGAACTCTCGAGAAAACTTACCGCCTAGCCGCTAAGTTTAAGAATGATCATGTGGAAGACAGAGACTTCAAACCTAAAGGCTCCATCAAAGCCACCAACCAAGCCACCATCGAACCTTCTGCCGAGCCCACCCCCTAAACCCAAAACAATCTCAAGCGGTAAGAAGCATAATAAGGCTTCGAACCATAACGTCGCTGTGGTGACCCCATAAAACCCACCTCCTCAACAACAATAACCCGCCATTACCCAAAACCCCGAACCGGCCAAGCGAGCCTACATCGGGACTTTTCCTAAGTGTAGCACTTGCACCTACCACCACCCAACCAACGTGCCATGTCCCCTTTGCACTACGTGCAATAAGTTTGGGCATTTCAATACCCAATGCCGAAGGGGTCCAACACCACAAGCAACCAAGCCCAAAACCAAAACCATAACCAACCACCGGCCAACAACGGATGTACGTGATTCAAATGCGGTGATCTAAACCATCTCAACAACCAATGTTCGCAATGCAACAACCAAGCTCAAGCATGTCACACCCCTTTCAGGGGCGGAAGCACGAGGTGTGATCTGAGTGGTTCTCATTGCATACGATAAGTAAACATGCTACATGATATAAAACAAACTCCATCTTTCCATTCAAGTTTAATTATCCAAAATACAGAATTTAGTTTAAAGTTTACATCATAAAAAAAAGATAATTGTTTGAAAGTTTACAACACCATTTCAAAACAAAGATTAAGGTTTGCTTCCTATATCACCGTGTAGGATCGAGTTGTGACCCAAACGAGTCAAACAGAAGAGCTCTAGTCTGTTTAAGAGGCGGAAACTAAGAAACAGACATGGAAAATAGCTTGTTTCACTATTAATCGTCTTGTTTATTGATTGTAATCACTTTACAGATCAAATGTCGCTTCGGCAGCAATTCGGTACCGGAATGATGAAAGTTACAAATGATTTCGCTTGGAAGGTATATATAGGAGATGGGATTTCACTTGAGTGTGCCAGGTGACATGTTCAAGTGAAATTAACATGGTTGATTTCGCTTGAACATGTCACATGTCCTCTTCAAGCGAAATTACCACAAATATGCCTAAAACCTTCCTATTTTCTCATACAACACGCCCTGATCTAACAATTCTAATATAAGACTCGATACAAGACGAAGTCGACAGACGTATACACCAACAGACTCCCCCTCGGATATTGACGAGTCTTAAGTGTCGAGTCTTCAACGTCTTCAGTCTTTATCAGTCTTTGGGCTCTTTCCAGAATCTCGATCTGATTCTTGCCTCACTCTAACATTCTTTAACTAATCTCCTCCTCGGATGATGTAACTCTCTATTGTATTCTTCAGGATCAGCAGCTGGCTCTAGCAACTTTCGACTTTCTTTATCTAACAGACTCCCCCCTCAACTTGTACTGGGATCGTAGTCTGGCTTGCACAGGATCAGGATCGTGACCTGACTCTCTGTATGCTCAGGGTCAGAAACCAGGCTATCCTGCACATCCTTAACCTCAAAATAAGATTTACAAATATAACAAAAGTTTAATCTTTGATTACCACTTGTAAAAACATTATTCATTTTCAGAACAATTTACTTTCAATAGACTCCTTTTCACTTAAAAACTTTTCAATCACATTCTCCCAAACCTGTTCATCATGTCCAGCACTCGGAATGTTGAAAATCAGCTCTTCAATATCAGTTGTCGAAAATCTTTTTGGATTTTTCAAAAATTTATGCTAAAACACACTGAAAATCTTTTTGGATTTTTGAAAGTAAAGAAATGCAGTAAAGAAATATATACAGACACTATTTTTGTGAGTTTGCGTAAGAGGATCATATCAGTTTTTTTTTTAGACAAATCACCAACACCGTTAAGGTATAAACATTTTACGTTCTAAACGATTCACTTAGATTGTCAGTACACTGATCCACTTAAATTTTCACACAAAGTTCAACTGTTTCGAGATACGAGATTAATGTCTTAAACACTTAAACTTATTCGCGTGTCCCACCACTTGAATATACTCCCGTATCCAGATCCCAATATTCAGTCTTACAGGTGAGTATACCTAGATGATATCTGTAAGGGGTTAAATTGCGAGACCGTGAGAGCTCAGGTCAGAACTTCCGTTCAGCAGAGAGATGACAACTCGACTTTTGGTGGGTCCCCTTTAGAGGATCTTTTTTACAACAGCACATGATTTGCATTTTGCAATGTTTTATCATTTTTTATGCTGAGGGGAGGCTATATTTCAAGCAAGCGAAAAGTATTCTCCGGGGACTAGGCCATTGCTTCCGCATTATCAGAAGTCCCGGGATAATACCCCAGATATCACTAAGCATAAAGACCTAGTATCTCAGAAAGAGGGGTCCTTCAAACAAGATTTCGGGGGTTACCCATATATCCGAGAGATGTTACCCACGATATAAGCAAGTTTGAATTTAGGTTTATATATCTCGTCACAATCTACTAAATGTGCAAAAACCTACTGGCACATCACCAGTGAGACCGTTTATCACATTTTGACTTTCCATTTCTCTAGCATGCTGTGATTGTCCACTGATGTTCTATCATTTCCTCTTTTTACAACAAAACTCATTTTTGCAATTTTCAATGTTTTTTTTTATTTTTTTTAATTTTCAAATTTTCTAAATTTTTTTTTAATTTTTACTCCCCATAAAATCAAAATATGTCTCAATTTTGATTTTCTGAGAAAAATTTGAAAACAAACTGTACATGGAAAGGTGACAACATGATGAGAATTACTTCAATTCTCCATTCACTTGGCATAAACAATCAGAACTCCCCCTGACAACAAAACATTTTCCCATAGTGATTTCAAAACACTTAAGTTTGTTTTAATCAAAATGGTTTTTCCAGAAAATTAGTTTTGTGAGTCATTTCTCAAACATGGGGATCATTCATCACCTTGTTTTCTTCAATCACTTGTAAAAACTTAACATTTTTAAGATCAATCCTCAAACATCACTTATAGAAAATCAAGTACAATTAATGTCCCTGATTTACCACTTTTAAGTCGAAATATCACTCTCGTGAATTTCTCAAGAAAGATGCCGATTCCTGCTCCACGCTTACCTACCTGGGAGCTCCGGCAAGTCAGGATTTCAGTTAGGAAAAACTTTCCCCCAAGCCTGACCATCCTTGGGAGATTCTGGTACACATCTATCCCACCAACATTTTGATTTATAAAATTCTTTTGCACTTTTAACCTTCCCATCAACCATTTTCCCAAAAATATGTTTGACTTTCCCATTGAAAGCCTTTTCAGCATCAAATTCTTTCTTACCAGTAAAGAATTGATCTGAAATTTCAATTTTACCTTTTAACCTCAAGTTTTCTTTTGTCAATGGCGGAAAGTTCTCATCGTTCATCTCTGGAACGAAATTATCAACCTTTTTCTCAACAAATGACTCCTCTGATTTTATGGAATCAGATTCATTGTCATAACTACTCTTTGATTTCACAACCCATCTTTGTTTGTTTAAATCAACTTGTCTTTTGTAAAACCGTTTGGAAGTTTCACCAACTTCCACAGTCGATTTATCAAACACTTTAGATTTCTCAGTTGGTTGTATCTTTTTATCAGCACATTTCTTGTTTGTTTCAAAATTAGAAGAAACTCCCTGTTTAGAATAAGTGGACTCTTGGCAGTTCCAAGCAATATGTCCAACCTTTTGACACTTGAAACAGGTTCTTCTATCAACTCTTGTAGCAAATTTCTTCACATTCTTCTTTATTTCAGCAAGAAACTCTTGATTGGACTGTTTCCAGAAAGGTTTCTTCTGTTCTTCTTCACAACTTCCACCAGTATCAGTATTTTCAGTCTTTTTCTCCATGAATGCCTCAAGACCTGCAACAGTAGGATAAACACGATCAATCAAATAATCACAGGTTGTATAACTCAACAACAACGTTTAATCCTTTCACTCTCAATCTTCTCAAGTTCCAACTCCTGCATCAGCTTAGCACAGTCTTCGATGTATTCATTGATGACCTTTTGCTTTGTCATTAAAGTTCCATTCATTTTCATCTGAGCAGTTTCAACTTCTAAATTTGTCTTTTTCAAACTATCAACTGTTCTGTTCAGCACATCATAAGACTCCTTCACATACTTCACATCAGACAACAAATTCTCTTTCATCTCTTCCAATTCAAGAATCTTCTTGTCTTTCTCCTCACAATGTTTGCAAGGCTCCTCACATTTCAAACACTGTTTAATGATCTCAACTATCTTTTCAACTTCAACAACTTTCTCAACTTCGACCAGTTTTTCAACTTCGACTACTTTTTCAACTTCGATGATTTTGTCGACTTCAACAATTTTCTAGATCTCAACAATTTTCTCTACCACTTTTTCCACTTCAACGATCTTCTCTATTACTTTCTCAGTTGCTGGTTCAACATTAGCTTCTCCAGCTTCTGTCTTTGCCTTTTCATCAGCTAGCCTTCTTGCTGTTTCCAGCTCTTTCCTCAATCTGGCAATCTTCTTTTGATTCAGCATCTCCATTTTATCTGCAAAAAACAAATTAAAACTAGTAGGATCAATGCCTTTTCTAGCTTTGTTGAGATGTTCTTCCTCATCATCAGTATCCACATCACTTCCAAGATCTGGAAAAATCGAGATTCTTTTCTGATTAGTCTCATCTTCACCCTGAATTCTAGCAACAAAACCTGAACCAGATGGAATGTATTTATCCCAGCTAAATCCCTCTGCAACAAACTCATCGTCTTGATCAATTATCCCAAAATAAGCTTTTTTATTTGCATCTTCGATCATTTTCCGTTTGTCATCCACAATTGGCCTAGCATGTGCAGTTTGTGGTTCCTTTTGTTGAGTAATCTGATGAAAAATTGATTTCTGATAATAATTGTTCTTTTCTTGATTCCCGGTTGCTTCTTGGTTTTTGCATTCTCGTTTAAAATGACCTTTTCCTTTGCAACGGAAACAAGTAACCTTTGATTTGTCAAAACCCAACGGAGAAGTAGCCATTCCTCGAAACTCATCTCTACCAGTAATTTGCTGAAACTTTTCTGCCCTCCTCCAAGCACTAGCTAAACACCACTTCACATCCATCAACTCAAGTTCCTCTGCATCAATTTGATCATAATCTTCTTTAGTAAGCATCGGATTTCCAATCTTGCCATCGATCAAATTTTCATATGATTCCAACATAGCAACGAGTGATGCTATGTGTTGCTTTGCTATTTCCGGAGACATATTTTGACCATTTTGAATATTCAAAGTAACATTGCATTGAAGATTTGTTGAATTCGGTTATTGAGGACTTGATGTTGTAAAGTTTGGATCAAAACTTGAATACGAGGACGAAGATC